>UPTC01000251.1:0-46767 GCA_900537255.1 Acanthocheilonema viteae | reverse complement strand
CACACACACACACACACACACACATATATATATATATAATTAACATTTGAAAAGATTGCTTGTCACCGTCATAAATTCAAATAATTAGAGAAAAGTGACGGTTGTTATTTTGAAAGTTGCATTAAAATTTTGTATATGGAATATTTTGGCTCACATTTAAGTTCACTGTTCATTTTCTTGGATCATTTCATCATAATATACACAATCGGTTTTAAATTTAATGGTTTAATATACATTCGATGAAACATTAATTATTCTTATACCTGTTTTTCAATAATGATGTCATTTCAGTTTAAGGATATGTTAATAATTAAATTTGCTACGACTGTCTGCTAAATATGATTAATTCTTCTATGGTTAAATATTAGTTTTCTGAAACACAATTGAACCGGGTTCAAGTGTGCATTTTTTTTTTTTTTTTGATTTCCAGGCAAACAATATTGATGGTTATTTGACTAAAACTGAAATATAACACAATAGCTAGCAGAATTTTTTAAAAGTATAAGGTTAGATCATACCTTGATTAGTTTTAAAGAATTCTAATCATTTTGCAAGATTTCTGCTTTGATGATTTATAAGCCTATTTCATAATTAATTATTTTGCGCCTCTCATCTAAAATTGTTTAGGTGTAAAATTATCCGCTATATTTATTTGTCATTGTAGCTACAACAAATCCAGTTATTCTAATAGCCAATTTTCTGCTAAAGTACTGAATGAATATAGAAGCAATAATTATTTCAGATATTGTTTAATTGGATCCTCATGAAATATTTAAGCGATTATGGTAAGAACATTTGCATGGAATTAGTGGAATTACAGTAACACGCTTGAATTTTTTCTCAATTTATATTTTTCTTAAACATTAAATTTCTAAATTATTATTGACAATTGAGTTACAAATATTGCACGACTAGAAAAGTAGACGCGGCAACAAATTAGATTGTATATAAAAGAAATCAAATAATTGATATTTAAATTGTGAAAAGGAGGAAAAAAATGCTATGAGAATTTAATGTTTATTTACATTGCTAAGTGATTTTTAAAAGTTGAATTTTTTCTAATTTTTGCGCTAGTTTAAAAAAAATCGAGAAATTTTATTTAATTATTTGGTTGCATATGTTACCGTATGGAAGCTTTAAGGAAGGAATAATTATTATTATTTCACTTCTTATAACTATTTTTATACGATAATGAAAATATCTTGAACATATGATTATGACAATCTTTGACAAGAAGTATGCTAATTCACATCACTCTTAATTATCTAGCAAAATTTATGCTACAAACAAAATTTCATTTTCGATTATCAAACATCACAGCGATTTGGATTAAAGAAATAGATTAAATATCGTTTAATGAAAAAAAATCTGTTGACCATTTCTATACAAGTTATCACCATAGAATATTCATGATCATAATATTCACAATCATGATTATGTAATCCATCACTCACCACAGTGATAATTAATTTTCACAATCATAATATTATTTAGAAAAATGATGAAAACAAATGCAATTCTGTGTAAAAATTTATGACACCAAAAAAACACTAAATTTTTTCCCTCTCTAATTAATATAAATCTACGAATGATAATTTGAACAGTCATTTGAACGATAAGCTATCAATTTGACGGTTGATATTCAACACTTGCTATCTTGTATAACAAATATTAAAAATTACTCCTACATTCAGCTATACAATTGAAAGTAGTAAATCTAAGTAATGATAAGTAAAAAAGTAATCGAAAATGTTTTTTTGTTTGCTACCTGTATGATTTCAGAATTACAACTGTAAAGCTGATTTTTTTTTTGGTTAGTTTTAAAGATTGAAACACTCCTTTTTACCTTATCAGTATATGAATTAATAAACAAATAAAAATATGAGTAAGCAAATCTAATTTAATGCAATCTATCATCTTTCTTACATTTTTTACATACTAATTGGGTGGATACATGTTAAAAAGGGGAAATAATGAATTTTATTAAGTACAAAAGTCTCGCTGTATTTTTATGTTTTTAACATATTTAAGGATTAACTAAATATTCGATTTAAGTATTTCAGTTAGTTTACGTAATATGAAATTAAATGAGAGAGTGAGAGTGGAAGAGTGATTATTCATTATCACTTTTTTTCGAATATGTCTAAGCACTATCATTTACCTAGTTAAATCCAACATAATAATGCATTGTTGGATTATAGCATAAGTGAAATCGTTAAATTGATCTTGTTTTGATTAATTTATTCAATTTTTAACAATCAAATCCATTAAATCATTTCGCTTGATCGATTTTATTTCAGTTAGTTTATTGATGGTTAGTGTAGTTTGTGCTAATTAATGGATGATTTATAGGAAGAGCTTTGTTGAGGATATAATTGTAATTTTACTTTTTCCTATTTTCCTATGCCACTGAGGCATTATTGAAAATATTTCATGAGGCTAATGGTTAGAAGATAAAATGAATTATTTGAAAAAAAGAGAAAAATTTGTCTCACTTCCTTTAATATATAACGTTATAAGAAATAAATGATTAAATTTAATCAAACAATTTTGCTGAGTCTATGTGAATTTTAGAAATAAACTATTGATATTTGTTATAGTCGGAAGTGCTTTGACATTTATCTCCTAACAAAACAATTGCATGAATTTTATAAAATGACTTAAACTGATAAGCTGCTTTTTTGAAAAAATGAGAGGTAAAACAATTAATTGAACGGAAATGATTCTAATTTTTTCCAAATATCATGCAGTAAGTTTCAATTCAAGTTCCAACTTATTATTCTTTTTTTGTTTTTTTTTCTTACTATTCTTTTTTTTTGAAATTATATTTAGTTTTAGTCATCGAAAGAAAAAAATGATTCGTTTATTTTTTTGAAAATCCGCAAAATTTCAAAAACTTTCGATTGGATTTGTCATGTGTTTAAATAAAGTATTCATCATAAATAATCGTTGATTTCGCATTACTAAACATTAAATCTTCAAAAAAAGGAAATTGAATTCATCATTATTCTTTTACTCTCCATATTTACAATTAACATTTTGCGCTAACGATTTTATGAAACAATAAATGCTATACTTTTGAAATTATGAAAATACTTTCGTTGATTAATCGATCATATTTGGTTGCTGATAAATAACTTCCTGAAAATAGCAAAATGCATTTAAATATCGCTATAGATTCATCTCATTGTTTAACAAATAGCTTTTTGCAAATCAAAAAATGCGGTTTGAAATTTACAGATTAGCAGTTAGCTTTAAAGGAAACACTTAATATTGATATCTTCCAGCTAGCGATAGGAAATTAGCAAATAAAACAATCGAACATTGTTCGAATATATAAAATTTTGCCATTTATTTTATTGATGAAATTATTTTCAACAACAATAAATCGTAAGCCCATCGATTTTCTTTTCTCAAATTGATTTAATTTTTTTACATCCTCAGGAAAAGATTGGAATCATTAAGATATTTTAAAATGAAGAAAATGATTTAAATGATAAAGGCAAAGAGTAGTTTTAGCGTAGCAATAATAAATTTGTCATTCATTCCATTCAAATTTTTAACTAAAAATGAAAATTTATTTTCCACAGAATACGAGTATACAATCATCAATGTAACAAAAAAAAAACCTATGAAAGAAAATAATTATTGAAGTCTATCAAATTAGATAAATTTTACCAGCAAAATACCATAATCCTTCCCTTAAGTTTTCCTAGCTTGACCCTTTGTCATTTTTAATTTAAATTTCTTTCATACTTGTAAATTTTTGCATGCCAATTTAACATTTCTTATGGATATGTGCTCAATCGTTCATTTTACTTCACTGATACAAATTTGCAAACACATTTTGGAATTCTGTCTATTATTTGCTTAAAATTAAATAACTCCGAAATGTTAAATTCATTCGCGCAAGTAAACTTGTTGAATTGATTTAAAGAATATAAAATTTTAATTATTTCTATCATTGATGATAGAGACAAAAAATGATATGTTTATTTCAGCTTATTTATCCTTATTTCTAGCATTTCCTTACAAATTATTTTATTTCCTATGCAGTTCCTATGTTAATTATTCTCATTAAATAATTTGCTTTTTTGCTTTTTTTGTTTTTGTCTAATTTTTATCATTCATGTTGATATATTCTTTTTTTCTTTCTTTTTTTTCTTCTCATTATCATTTTGAGGTATTTTTTGAACATATGCTGGACATATAAATGCACAATTATATGTCTAGCGAGATAGTTGTCCCTGTCTTGACAACGAATACAACATAATTTCTGTAATAAAAGTTTGATTTAATTTTCGTTTATTTTTAAATTTAAAAAAGGAGGAAAATGAAATAAAAATGGATAGGTAAAATTAATAATAAATACTGCAATTTAATTAGATATGCTCGATAGTTTGATTTAGTTGCACGTTTTTAACATATCATTACATCAATTCTCTCTCTTTTTTTCAGAGAAAAGGAAAATAAATTTAAAAGATTAAAAATTCAACCGATAAATTTAATTTTAAATTATAGCAGTAATTTTAGAATTTTTTTTTAAATAACACTTTCATCTAACAAATTCTCTAGATTATTGCAGAAAACAAACAAAAATTTTAATTAGTATGAGATCTTTTAATTTAATTATTAAATCATAAGCGTGCTTAGCTTTTCTTTTTTTGCTTATTACATATACAAGAAAAAAATACCAATCAAAAAATTTTTCAAAAAATTGTATCATATTTTCTATCAATAATACAAAATAGCTTGAGGTCACGGAACTCGTGTTAACAACTTATTTCATAGGTGCAAATCCAAATCTCGGAATGATATTTCACATTAAATATTTAGATTGCTTAAAGTTACTTTGTAAAAAAAATTTTCGTTTTATTATGTATATATATATGTATATGTCGATTTATTCATTTCAAATTTAGAATTGTAATTTCTCTTTCATTTCTTTCTTCTTTCTTTTGAAGAAAAATATATCTCAAAAATTATTATAGTTGATAATTTTGATAAGTTATGAAAAGAGTCAATAGGATAGAAAGTTCGTTTCAATTTTTATAGTGGTATTTTTTTTTTGTTACAAACTGTTAAACGGAAATTATTAGTAATCAATTTCAAATGCGTCAGAGTTGAGGTGTAGGCGTTATTTTCCCTTGATCTATTGAAACTGATGCATTATAACTGTTATAAAAATTACATCCAGAAAAACTGGCTATTTAAACATTTGATTCTTTCTCATTTCATTTTTCTGTTAAATATTTTTTAAAAAGAAATTCTGTATGATTTTCGATTTCGAATTCATTTTATTTCAGTAAATTTTTCATTAAAATACTATCTCTCCCTAAGCATTCTTCTAAAAATTTCATCTCATGAATTTTTAATAACTTTGGCTGTCGAGTTTTATCTATTTTAAGTAAACATTTCTGCATTGAGTTGTATTTCAAACAGAGAGTATTTACGAAGAAAAAAAAAAGATTTATTTTTTTCCAATTTCTTCCTTCCCTATTTCTTGCTTTCCTTGTTTTTTTCTACTTTCCTTACCATTAATTTTCTTATTATAAATATTTTAATTAATATTGCAATCAGTTTCAGTTTAGTTAACCATAGCATTTTTCTGTCCTATAATTAGCAATCAGTTATAAGTTAAAATTTTCAAATTAAATATTTTCCAAAATTCAATGATTGATGTCATTGTTTACAACCTGTATGTATTTTTTCTTAAATCCTAACACGTTTAAAATTAGAATAATTTATTCAAGCGGTAAAAAGAATTTCTGCTATATGCTTATATGAATTTAACCATTCAAACTTGTTGAAAAATAAATGATTAAATGCCTTATATGAATTTTTTTATTCTCATTTTTTTGCATAAATTCTACCGAATTGCATTGGTCAGCTGAATAAAAAAAATATGGCAGATATTAAATTGAAAAAATCGAGTTTAAAATTTTGAAATATAATTTCGAAATATCTTGCCTATTGAATAACAACAAATATTTGCCGGTAATAATAAATCATAGAAGTAAACAAATCATGTTTGACATTTTCAAATTTATTTTGTTGAAGTTTCAGCAAAGTTTCCTTCCAATACGATCCTCCACCATCTTCCCTTTTTTTTTTTTGCTCAATTTAATATTTGTTAAATATTTTATATTTGATAGGAGAAATATTTTAGAGTATACAAAAAGGAAAGATTTATTGAAGGGAATCAAAATGGATCTCATTAAGAAATTTGAATGTAAAATGTATGTTTATTTATTCTTCTCAAACATTTAAATGGAGAAGCTCTTGCTAGCTTTTCTAAAAATGCAATTCAAAAATATTCTCTCCCAATATGTCTGTTCACTTCATTTTTAAACTAAGCAAGCATATAAACGTTGATATGACTACCATCGTAACCAACGAGATAATAATAATAATGGAAACGGAACATTTTGATACACTTCGTGTAATATAGTTATTTTAGCAATTTGTCTTTTTTTTTTTTACAAAATTTTATGTTAAATTAGATTAATAAACTGCAACATAAAATATCTGTGATGAAAAATTAAAGTTTTTGCTTTAAAATTTTTTATAACTTTTATATATTTATGCATTCTAGTTGATATGGGAGCTAAAGATTTTTTCGTTTCGTACGCATACGCACAGTAAAATCAGTTGATTCAATCTTAATTAATTAGGTACTCGAAGAAGTAATTAAAAATGCTAAATGAAATCTTTTTTTCTGATAAAATGAAAAGTATTGAAATGCACATGCAAATTACGCATAATTTATTTTTATGTCAGAATAAGATCGATTTTTGCTGTTGACAGATGAAATTTGTCAACTTTTTTTCATTAGAAACTATTAATATATTAATCAAACATTAAGTAATAATTTCTTCCCATAATATTGATTATAAACTTAAGCAAATTTAAGGAATAAATTAAAGGCAGAATGGCTGCTGATAAATTATCATCCAAATGTATTATTCATAATAATTGTGACTTATAAATTTTTAATTTAAAAAGTTTGGTTTATTTCGCATAACTTTTTATTCACTCCTTCTCGAATTTATTCAATAAAATGCAAATAATTTTCATGCATTTGCAATGTTAGACTTTCTAAAAAAGAAAAAAAAGACGGTTTCTTTCAAGCACTTTTCTCTTCCTTTTTGAAGTGATTATTATTTCAACAATTGCATATTGCAATGAAATTTTTAAGAAATCATTTTGATTTAGTTTAACTAAAAGTTTGGAATGATTAACAATTGATATTTGTTTGTGTTTAATTTATCTGATTTAGAATTTATTCTTCAATAAAATTCATTCTAATCTATCATTAAATTTAAAAGGATGTTATAACACTGCACAACAATTGTTTCTTTTGTCAATATTTTAATAAAAATACAGTTAATTCCATCCATCTGGAGATTAACTTCATCACGGATGTGATGATGTCATATTTAAATGTTATAATATAACTTATAAATATGTCTTAAAAATATGATTAACGTGTATAAAAATATGAGAATCATTGCGTGATAAAAAGAAATATCATTAAACGTGAAAATCTATGATCAGTTAGTAGCATTCTTTTTCGTGAGAGAGAGAGAGAGAAAAAAAAAAAACAAGAAAAATGTTATAAATATGTCCTTGGAGAGATTGTTGTTTATATTTTTTTCGATCAATTTCCACTTTTTTTCTCAAGAATTTAAATTTTAGATCTAATCAAGCGAATGGTTGTTTCCTTCCCTTAGATTTGTTGATTTTAAAATTATCTATTTTAACTGTAAGTGATAGATTTATTAGTACAATCTCTAAGGATTTGAAGACATCGACTTGAGCATAATATCAAGTTAATTTGAAGAGAAAAAAATAAAATGTGAACTATGATAAAATTCAAAATAAATTTAACCAATTCGGACACACTGCAACATCACACATCACATAAATTTGAATAATTGACTGTTCCATCTCATCTCAAAAAAAAAATCGTTTATTCCTAGCATCGGTCGCTTTTTTCTTTTCTATTTTTTTTTGATTCATTCGATATATGTATAATTGTGACGAATAAATCAATTTGACTTAAAATTTTATTGAAATTCAACAAATTTTTTACTTTTTTTTTGATTGGACGAAGCCAAATAATATAAAATGTTCTCCACAACATATTTTCTACCAGCGCTCGTGTTCTTTTCCATTGCGCTCATCTCATCGACGAGTGCAGCTGTTTACAATACACGGCGATTTGTATTACCTGTTGATGGTAAATTTTAAAATTAAATTTTCATCCGAAATTTTCTTTAATGTCTAACTTATAATTTGGACATTTCAAATTCAAAATGATTCGTAAATTTCTGAATGGAAAAATGTTTGAAAAAAGTTTATTTTAATGAATTTGATAGAAAATGACAGAATTAAATAGTCTGGTTAACAAGCGGAATTATTTTTTATAAAAGAATTGAAAATATTATTGCTAAAAGAAAGATGAAGGGGGAAAAAATGGTTGAAATATAATTTGCATGCTCAATTCATAAAATTTTATGTAATTTACTTTTACAGAAGAAATGCAACGAGAAATGATAAATGATTTGTTGCAAAGAGAGTATGCGGATCGATATCGAGAATATATAGAAAGAGGTTTAGGTAGTAATTTCATTCTTGCTTTTTCATTTATTCATTATCATTGGTTCCATTAGTGCAATCAGTGTAGAATTTAGTTTTAAATTAATTTTTTTAGCGATTTTTAATTTAAAGATTTAAAAAATGAAAAAGTCGAACATTGAGCTAGTATTATTTCACTATTGAAAATCTCATTTAATGTGATGCTAATGAAATCAAAAAATATCAAGCGTTTTTGTGCTTCAATTATAATTATTCAAGGATTGATATTTTTAAATAATTATGTTCTTATTTCAATAATTAACAGATTTGTTATTTCTAAAGCATTCTTAATATCAAGACCAATGATAACACAATAATCTCTTTTTTTGCTCTTCCATGTTCATCGTCATTTGGCTATGTGATAGCAATTAGTAAAAGTTTAGAAAACCATTGCTGGAGATGTGTTAAAATTTTAATGATAAAAAGTAATTGAGTATTTAAAAAATGAATTTCATCTTCGCAAACTGCTATGAAATGCAATTCATTAGATTAAAACAGCATTGATAAGCTTGCTTACATTATTCAGATAGAACTGTTTAACTTCCTTTCTAATCTTCATCCAATCATAAAAATTTTCTCTGCAAATTTGTCTCTAATTTAAATTTTGATTTCAATTTCAATTTTGCAGCAGCTTTGAAGAACAATGTGGAGGATACTGAGACACATGGTGGAATACATCCACTCAAGCGAGGACAAACATTTGTTAGATTTGGTAAAAGATCGCAAATTTCTAATTGAAAAGAAAATCGAACAAATCCAAATCGGTAGGTATAATTTTGTTTTCTTTTTTCCGCATTCAAAGCTTATGATAAAAATTAGCTCTTTGTAATTCAATTTGCATAATACAGAGGTATATTATATCTCTTAATATAACATAGCTCCTAAGTATTTAATTACTGAAGTATTTAGATATTAATAAAACATTTCAGTTCAACAATTATATAAGATTAAGCATAGGCAAAATAAAAATAAAAAGAAGAGGGGAAAAAAGAAAATGCTGGTAATTATGCTTTTGCTAGAAAAGAAAAAAAATTATCTAATGTTTTGATGAAGCCATTTAATATCAATTATTTCGAGGCTTTTGAAGAAATCCCACTGACACCAAGAGAGTAATGAGTAATGCAGTGATATTATTACTGATAATAATAATAATACTAATACTAAGTGTTATCAATAACAATGGCAGTGATAAAGCATTATGTCAGTTATAACATGTCTAAAAAGTGATGTAACTATTAATGATAACAATAATATTTTAAGTATTATATTACATCAAAAATTGGTAATAATGTAAATTTCAATATTAGTAATGGAAAAAAGTAAATAAATGACATAAATAATTTATGTTTCAGTAAAGAACAATTGAAATATACAACAATCTCTATAACAATCTCGACTGGGATACGTTTCATGCGCACATGTCTTTTTGAACATTGTGTAATGTTTGATTTTAATTGGCAATTACAGTTATTTATTTGATAATTTTTCATTATCTGAATCCTAAATTTCATATCATATTTTGTAAATTTTATTCAATAATCAGATTAATAAATTTCGTAAATGAGGTTTCATATGCTATCTATATTATTATAATACTATCAGTTGATATATTGCTTATTTATCACACCAAATTTTTCTTTCTTCTTGTTATTGATATGTAGTAGTAAAAATTAAACTGCAGTAAAATGTTAAAAAAAAAAAAAGTAATTGCCTAACCAATGTATATTGCATGCGTAACACTAAGTGAATTGATTTAGAAACGACGAAAAAACTTTCTTAATATCATTTCTAAACGCCTTTTCTAAAGCAATAAAAAGCAGCATATGCTTTATTCAATTATGCTTAGCACTTGCCGAGAATATTGCTAAAATAATGCTAGAAAAGATTATTAATGCAAATTCATTTACTGAAAATTGATGATAATATGAAAATATTGGATAGCGAGCCTAGCTTACTCGTTGACCGGTTAATATGATGGGTCAAATTGTCGCAGCAATTCTGAATTCGATTTCTAAAATCAGCTAAAATGCAGTTACTCATTACTGATTAGGATATCAATGGAATATTCGGTGGTAATCGATGTAAATGATGATTTCAATCGATGAATACATTTTTCAAATCATTCAGACAAAAAAAAGCAGAAAAAAAAAGTAGCGAAAGACGAAAAAACAGTTTTTGTTCCTTTTGAATGTATTCAACATGAAATATGGCCAATTGAATTTATAGCTCAAAAATTTTAAATCCTCCTAATGCGCTATTATCCATTTGTTAGATAAATTAAGTGATAAACTTTGTAATCAATAGTAATTTTTAAGTTGGATTAAAAATTAGATTAAAAATTTAATTGGATTAAAAAAGGTATTAGCAGGTATTAAATCAAAATTTAAAATTCATTTATTATGCGCCAAAGGAATATTTGTAGCCAAAAATGAATTTACAACTAAAATATTCATCATTTATTTATTTATTTTTTGAATATATAATGCAATTTCTTGAAATTTCGCATTCTAAGTGCTGTAAATTGTTTAAATAAGTAAAGTAATTTGATGTGATGGAATTTTCGCTGTCGGTGGTTTTTTAAAGGCAGTTAGCTTTTGAGAGTATTTACTGAAATTTTGAATTTGAATTACATTATTGTTAATTATTGTTCACCAAATGAAAGTGGACGATATTTTATGTCGAGTGTTATCGGTAGGTAAGGAAGGTGGTGGATTAACCAAAAATGTACGCGAAGATGATTTACTTGCTTTATGCATGAAAGCTCGAGAGGTAAAGACAGAATTTTAAATATTTTAAATAAAAAAGCTACACCACATTTCTTCCATATGAAATTTTGAAATTGCGAAAAAAACGGTTTTTTTTGAAAATTTTCCCAAATACTTCTTTCATTGGAAAATTTTGAAAATATTTAAATTTCGTGAAAAGATGATAGCTTAAAATTTTTGAAAAATCAAAACTGTAAATTCTGAAATAATCTTAATCTTGTTGTGCCTACAGATATTTCTGACTCAGTCTATGTTTATTGAAATTGATCCACCAGTTAGAATTTGTGGCGATACACACGGTCAATATGGTGATTTATTACGACTTTTTCATCGCGGTGGTTTTCCACCACAATCAAATTACCTATTCCTTGGTGATTATATAGATCGTGGTCCTCAAAATCTTGTTAGTTCTTTCAATTTCAATTTTACTGAAAAATTTTGATTGATTTATGTAAGCAACTTGTTGAACTTTTTAATCAATATAATGGAAAAAGGTAGGCAAGCTATAGGAAGATAATAAAAAGACAAACGAAAAAAAAATTTACAAGAATGGTTTAATTTTTTGATGCAAACTTTAGAATGAAATTAAAAAAAAAACAATATTACAGTATGAAATTTAATTAAGGATCAGAGCAAATTAGACAAATAGAAGAAGCCAAATATGAAATAAAAAAGACTGCGAAATAGTAATATTTAGGCTTTACCAACGAACCTAAATAAAAAAAAATGCCCTATTAATTATATTTTGAAATTACAAAAAAATGAATGAGAGATACAAGTGAGGATAAACAGATGTCTAAATATCAGATAAACAATTTCATCAATTTCTTTCAATTTTCATCGTATCACTTAATATTACTTACTTCTATCAATTATTAAAATTATCATTCAAAAAAAGGTATATCAAGCAACATTCAATATGAATTCATAATTCAATTTAAAATTTTCTTTTTAAATTTTAAACTGTAGTTAAATTTTAGGAAATCTCAAATTTTTCATTTAAAAAAAGCACAACCTATTCCAAAAGTATCAAATTGTCTACAATTCACTTTAAAAATGACTATTTTTTTGAAATCATAATCAAATTTTCATAAATAATCTGCAATGATTTTCAGGAAGTAATTTGTCTTTTATTTTGCTACAAAATAAAATATCCGAATAATTTTTTCCTGTTACGCGGTAATCACGAATGTAATACGGTTAATCGAGTGTATGGATTTTATGATGAATGCTTACGACGTTACGGCTCAAATCGTCTTTGGCAAGGATTTCAGGTATAATACGCATATAGAATCGAAATTTCTAAACGAAAATTTTTGTTTTTCCAAACAAATATGACAAATAATTTAACATTAACTTAGCATTATATAAGTACAATTTTTATTCAATGTGAGGAACAGAAATGATTGCGATCAATTTCGAATTACTCTTTATTCAAGCACAGAGATTATTATAATCAAAAGAAATTTTAAGGAATAAATTTCCGGTTTAGGATGTATTTGCTGTTATGCCTTTATGTGGCTGTGTTGGTAGTCGAATATTATGCATGCATGGAGGTTTATCACCACAATTAAAAGATTTCGAACAGGTTTTTTCCACATAATCTAAAATTATCCTTTTGTTTCCGGGAATTCTTAATGACATACATAATGATCAAAAAGATAACATAGATCAATCACCTTTAGAGATGACCTTACCTTCTTCATTCCTTGTTACCCTTTCCTTTTGCAGTGAAAAATTTTTATTTGAAATGTGAAATTTTTACGGGAGAGCTGAAAGAGTAAATCAATGTATGTGCGTAGCTATTTGGTTAATTATCTTTGCATTCATCCTAAAATCTAGGAATTCAATATTTTGAAGGTAGAATTAATGGCGTAGCACCTTTACTGATGATTATCAAAATGAACATTCAATCTTGCAGTTACGTAATATACCACGTCCATTGGAACCGGTTAGTCCATCTCTGGAAATGGATTTGCTTTGGGCTGATCCGGTAGTAGGTATTCAAGGTTTTGAACCTAATTTACGCGGTGCATCGTTTGGTTTTGGTGAGGATGTTGTCGTTGATGTTTGCAAAAGGCTGGACATTGATATGATTGCTCGAGCTCATCAAGTATAAAAAATTGAATTTCAAAAATATTCTCTCTTGAAATGAAACAATTCCTGTACCGCTCAGTATTAACATGCAAATGTTATTGCATTACATCGTACACCACAAATGAAATTCTTGGAAGAGTTAAATTTCTAACTGTTTCAGATGTATCAGATGCTTGAAAATATTTGAAATAAGAGAAAAGTGAAGAAGCATGAGATTTTTTCATATAAAACTACAGAACTTCGAAAGTAGCATTTTTGATTATCAATTGCAAATATAAATAAGTTTATTTATGCATGTGATGCTTATTTGATTGAAAATTAGGGGAAATTTCAGGTGGTACAAGATGGTTATGAGTTTTTTGGCAATCGCCGTTTAGTAACCATTTTTTCGGCACCGCATTATTGTGGACAATTTGATAACGCGGCTGCAAGCATGATCGTTGATGAAAATCTTGTCTGTTCATTTCAGGTTTCATACGATTTTTCAATTAACGAAAAAAATCACATGCAAATCAGTGTTTTATTTCATTTTGGAATTTCTAAAAAACTGCTGAAATTACCCGTATATATGGATTTTGAATATGGAATATCGAAATTGATCACTTATGAAACCAATTTTTTTAGATTTTACGACCTCAAACTATACCGGGACAAACACGCCTTGTCAAAACTGTGCGTAACAAAACTGAAAAGCTATCTTCCGAATCATGATGCTTTATCTAAAAAATTGATAAATCGACCAGGAATCTGAAAAGTGAATAAACACTCATAAACAAGTTAAACAAGCTAGTTTGCAACATGGAAACAGCTTGGTTTAAAACTTTATTGAACTTACTTGAATTCTTATCAGACATGGAATGCTTGCAATAATTATAGAAACTTTTTGTATAACAGAATATGTAACAGAGAAACATTCTGTATAACGAATAAGTGAACCCACAAGTTTATCGGTAATCAACTCACAAATTTATCGGAAAGCTTATGTACAAATGAATTATGCAAAAATTGTAAATATCAATAAAACTTGAAATTAAAGAAAACCATGGATAACATTCAATGAGAACACTTTACCCAAAATTATTTGCTTCCCTGCTAACTTCGATTATTGAAGAAATGCAGTGAAATGAATTAAATGATCCTACAGAGATCTCATAAACTTGTGGAAAAAGGAAATTCGATTAGTAGAAATAATAACAAAGTAACGTTATTAGCGCCATAAAGTGCGCTGAAACGTAAAATTGAGAAATGAAACTACAATTACAAGCAAACAAAAACTTATAACGCCAATTAAAGAAAATAAAATAAGACATTTTAAGCAACAAAACATTAAAATTAAAAATCTAATTTTAAAAAGATTATGCAATTTCCCGTTTTAGTCTTTACGATAAATTTTATGTGACACTTAGGAACTAATCCATTCCATTGAAAACTTTCATGTCAAATTATGAATCTCAAAGACAGTAATAAAAGTTTCAAGCGGAAAAACTGAAACATAATTTTATATATTAGTAGGAATTTGTGGCATTAGCAAGCATTTCTTCCAAGTATTTTTCATTGTATAACGATCGAACAACATGCGCAAACAATTCACTCGTATGTGAGATATGGTAAACCTGGACCTGAATAAAATAAGGTTGAGCCAGCTGAGAAGTTGCCTGGAATGGAATATACTGCTTGTTTGCGCATAATTCCTTGAATGATTGCATACGACAGTTGAGCACCGGAGTATTGGCAGTACTTCGTGGTGGCTGATTTGGAGTTATTCTTTGCTGTGATATATACAAATTCATCAAATGGCATATGTAGCGCATTCTGAAAAGAGAATTTAATTTCGCTATTTATAATGATATTTCAATTGTATCAGAAATTTTCTAATTTTTTAAGTACGATTTTTAAAAAAACAACAAAATTTCAAAAGTAGCGATAAATTTAGTAACTACAGAATTGTTATGTACTGCAAAGATTTTGAATCGACAAAACTTGGAAAAAATGTTGAACTAAACAAAGACATTTCTCCAAATATTCTAAAAAATAAATCACAATTATTAGAATATACAATGAAGTACCAAGAGCTACAAATCTACACACTTTTTCCAAATGATAAGTTAAATTCAAAAATAAAACTAACTTGATGGAATAAGGTTGCTTTTTTGAAAAGCCAATCAAGGAAAAAAACGAGTTTGACTTATCATCAGTGTACACTCGTTCAAGCCATTCCAAATACTGCATTAGGAACTGATTGCCTTGTACCACAGAATACTTATATTGTCGCAGTAATAATTTTTGCAATTTCTCCATCAAAAGTAGAAATGCCGCTTCATTGGTCACATATCTGAAATGAAATAAAATTGTTTTTCGATATCACCAAAACGCCATTATCTTCCTTACCTGCTTTCTCTTCTTTTTGCCACGCGCTTTTTTTCATCTCAACATTTACACCTTTTTAATAGATTTTTAAGAGGAAAGATTACAAAAATAAAATAATTGTAAACAAATATACTGTTCTTTCTATTACTATCGAAATGTTCATTAACGACAAAACAATTAGTTTCGATATGTCTGCAAATAAATTTAATAATAGAAATATCTATTCAACATGTTTCATGAAACCAAACTGTAATTTTATCCTAAAGATAATATTATAAAAAATGAGAGTTAGATTACAGCACTAGTTCTGCTTCCAAGGCAAGCAGATTTGACATAACTTTGCTGGACATATGATTGAATCTCATTAATATTAAAATTATTGTCAAATCCAGTCTATCTGAAAGCTCAATAAAAACCTTTGATGTTAGGCATTATTGTAACTAAGATGTAAACATGTGATCAGCAAAATCTATCTAACACTTATCTTAGTAAGAGATAATTCAGGAATCAGAAACTTTATCTCCTTACACTTTCATAAATGATACCTTGGTTTTATGGTTGTTACATAATCCAGCAATGTTCGCAACAACGCGTTTTCTTGTTGCAATGATGCCATTTCCAGCTCATTCATTGATGTCAGCAACATAAGTTGTTTCATTATAAATGTATTTGCGCACAATGGCAAAAAGAATAAGTTATTGTCAGAACTAAAATTAATCACACGTTGAAAGAATAAAATAATAAAATCTTACGCATTTCATTAAAACTTGAATATCATTACATCCATTCATCAAATGAAAGTCGTAATTTTCGTAAAGTCCCATAATTCAAGTAACTCTATTATTGAATAGGAATAGTTAGAGTCAATATTTTGGATAATTTAAAATACAATCTGACATATCTCATTTCAAAAACTTTAAGCATTAAAAAAATGAATTCACTGACTAATCTCAAGAGATATCAGCATCATAAATTTGTAGTATTAATTCATTGCAGATTGTGCAGTTGTAATGCAATACCGAAAAAGATTCACTTATGATGAATTTCGATAAAATTAAACTTTTGACCTGCGATAAATATTAAACAAACAGATTACAGAACTTACCTAGGTAAAGTGAAAAGAATTCGCCCGCAATAGTCAGGTAATGCAGTCCATTTTAGTACAACATTCCATTCGCACAAGCCCATTTCTTGAAGAAATAATAAGCATTAATTGTTTTAATTGCTGCGAAACTGAGAAATAAGTGACTAAAGAAACATCTAAAGTTTCACGTTTACATCATTCATAAGTTGTTTCAGGATTTCATATTTATTGGCAAAGAGCAAAATTTAATAATCATGACATTTAAGGATGAAATTCTTTTACTCCATCTGATACAAAGTTACATCTTCAAATAACATTCACAATGAAGTAACACTCATCTAATTAATTAAAAGCCTAATTAAAAACTTCTATTATGAAACAAATTACACTGAGTAACCTTGACAGCTTAAGTGATCTTCAAGATACTTTAAGATCTTAATGAAAAAGGAGATATTAACTGTTTTAAAGAAACAATTATAATTAAAAAACATACTTTCAAAATAAGTTATAATACATTTCTCGATAATTTGAAGACCTGCCGAACTCTGCTTTACTTTTAACGAAGTTACGGCAGTATTCATTAGTAATAAAACAACTGAAGAATTAGAATTTTTCTCCAACCATTGCAACAAAGTTGATGAAAAAACTTCTGAAAAAAATCATGTTCTGCACTTTAATCATGAATTTTTCCGTCTTCCTTAATTTCTGTACAACAGATTCCTTGCAGATTCTATATGAAGTAATCTTCGGTTTCTTGATAATTGCCAGAATAATTGCTTAAAGTGTACTCTGATAAAAAAGCAGCAAAATATCTCTCAGAAGCATATTGACAACAAATATTTTCTTATTTTAGAAGAAGAGCAAAACTCCAATATTCTTCACATACTTTGTAATTTTAGTTTTTGGATTGTGCAGCACCTTTCTACAAATTTATTGAAAAGTTATGTTGCAAACATGTCTCTCCAATTCAAGTTCATTCAACTTTTATTTCTAGTTACAAAAGTTTTTTTGTCCCTCAATTCCTCTCATTTTTTCTTGAATGACGCGCTAACTAAAACAATTGAATCACTTACCCAGGAATTTATTATTTGATATATCAGACCAGAATGATGTCAATTCACGTGTCAGATATGTGTGATTTTCCGACGTTAGTCCTGCAAAAAGCAGAAATTAATAATGTCAAGTTTTTTTGTAAAATAAGAATCGCCGAAACTTCTTAATATCAGCAACACTGCTTTTGCCAATTTTAAAACATTAGCGGCAAATAATGGAATGGAACACCTGTTGATGAAATGATATTATGAACAATTTTGATTTGGTCTTCATAAAATCGTCTCAGCCATGCCCAATCGTCTGAGTATCCAAGCATTAAGGCAAGTTGAGTACGAACATAAAAGGATTGCTTCTGAGCGATTTCTGCAGCCGAAACAACATCAACCGGAAATGTCCCAAGAAAGCAAACGCGACGGTGCAACCTGTTGATTCAAAAAAATTGAATATTTACCCTTTATGCTTCTACCAAAGTAACTGTGAAAATGGAGCATCGATTCTCTTTCCTACTATATTCCTTTGTATTAAAAAATTGACATAACAGCAAAATTACGGGAAAGATTTAAATTGAAATTTTAAAATGACGAAATCTTGTATTTAACATTTTACTAAAGGCAAACTCGAAAAAAGCATTCGTAACATCGTTTGGATCAGCCAGGACTGTTGATGAAAAATTTGATGCAATACGAGATGATATAACATTAAGTTGTTCCACATCAATTAAATGCCAAGAAAATGGTCCCAATGAGTTCATCAATTTTGGCAACGAAGCGCGGCAAATCTGCAGTGACTAATAGCATGGTTACAAGCAAAAAGCAAAGACTGCATCAAATCATTAAATAGTACCCATATTTTAATCAAACTCTTCCCTCAGATTACTTTTTTCCAGAGATCTACTGAATAAGTCGTAGTAAACTAGTTTATGCATTACTTCTCGAACTGCTATCAGTTCATTATCATTTGAAGTTATCACCAAATTCTTTGAAGACTCCCAAATAAATCTACAAATATAATTTTTTTTTGTAGGAAAGATAAGTGCGATTTCTTCTACTCTTACTTTTAACATGAAACAAAAAATTCTAAAAAAAAGGATCGCTAAAATTGCGTTGCGCATAATACAGGTCAAAAGATATAACACAGAACAAGAGTTAAAAATCAAAGGTTAAATGCTGTAAGCCTGAGCTGAAAAGTCAAGAATGGAGTTTGAAAATTGGAAGATAAGTCATAGGTTCAGCACGATGCTCCAATTTTATTAAGAACGAAGATGAACAATGTTGTTCAGAGATTATTCATTAACAATTCCGATTCATGAACTCTATGCGTGATTAAACGAACAATAATCAGCTTTTTTTAAAAAAAAAACCTTGGAAAAGTGACTAACTGTATAATTGGATGGTCGGCTGATACAACTTGCCAATAGTGAAAATAATAAAGAATAAAAAGCACGATGTGCATCTAAGGGTTGTTGTGCCTGTAAATTTAATTATAGGAAAAAAATTCTTGAACCGTTAATGAAAATAATATATGAAAAAATTGAAATTTCATAATAGAATAATGATAACAAAACTGTAATTTAAAGGGAAGAAAATGATTCCCAAATAAGGCATGTATATTCTATGATGCTACGTAAACGACATTGTAACTGAAAAGTACGAATAGAGATAAATGAATCCTTGAATTACGCAACAACTAGGAATAAATAAAGAAAATGACAAAAATAAGTCACTTGGTATTGCATGAGAGGAAGCCATGGAATACGAACAACAATTTGAGTAATAAGAGGTGCACTTTCAGGTGCGCCATCAATCATAATTTTATCCATTGAAGAGAGATCATATAAACTTGGCCAAAATAAGTGCCAAGGAATGTTAATAAAACGACTTTCCTGCAAAATTTCACTTTGCTGAAGGAAATTTAACAATAAGATTTACAAGTAGTAAGATTTAATTGATTTAGTGTATTTATACTGAAATACAATTACCAACGTTAATTACTAAAAAAAAGACAGGCGAAGAATAATATCAATCCCGAAGTTTCAAATTGTCCAGGGTAATATTTTATAGTGGAATATGGTTAGCTAATTTAAAAAAAAATACAGTGGGATTTTTTTCAGGACTTCACGCATATATATATATTGTCGAGATAGCTGATCAAGTTAAAATAATCCCAAAAATCTAGTTATAGTCTAAGCCTTAACCCAATAAATAGCATTAACATGTAATGACTATAATAAAACGTACAATAATTTGATGCACGTGAGAACCGCCATGTGTAAAAAATGCCAATTTCTCAGCGTAGTAACGCCAAAACAGTGTTATTAAGTTTTCAGAACCGGGTGGAAAGTACATATCATATAATAGATGAAGTTGTTCCATTAACAATACAAAATAATCAAGAACAACAGCAGCACAATCAGCATCAGCTGGATTCCATGGTGGAAGACCAGGACCAAATTGTTCTAGAAGTGGACCAAACACTTGTATGCAACTTTCGAATACTTGTCGTAATTCTGGAAATATTTTAGTAATTTGCCAAATTAGCAATAAATGGAAAAGCTATAAGAAAGCATAAAAAATAATTATATAGTTCAGAAGCAATACGAAAAGTCACCTCTTTTCGGCTTAATAAGTACTAACATCAAGAGGTAAAATCTTTGCTTTCTATTCTATGCTAATTTCATGAAATGTAAAATGAAATTATTTATAAATCAAAAGAATAAAAATCCATAAAGTCTTCAAAAATATAATCTATACTCATTTTATGAAAAAGATTTAAAACACTGATTAAAAATGGATTATCGATGGTTGGAAAAGGAAGAAGACCTGATTCAAGTTTTCCAGTAGGCTGTTCAGAATCAAATGATAAAGATGCGGCATTGTATAGAAAAAAGTTAACCAAATGTAACACTTTTGGTAGATAATTAGCCCAAACATTGTAAAGTCTCGTAGATAATTCAGTTCTAGATTTTCTGAATTGTACAGCAATTGTTTTACTTGCAACAGACGCCTAGAATAACTCAAATATTACATTAAAAAATCATCTCTCGAGAACTACTGCTTTAGATGTTGCGAGCAAAAAAAGACATAAAAGCAGCATACTGCGGAATAACAGCCAATTTAAGAATTAACGATACATTAATTTGATTCACCTGTGAAATTATTTACACGAATTAATTTAATTTGAATTAAATCTGAACATATTTTAATTTAGACCAAAATTAAGAACAGCCACATATCAAACTTACAGTTACAGCATCAATAATATACTCTGGTTTAGTATCCTTTATGCTCACGTTATCTGCACCAAGTTTTTTGATAATTTCATCAAATATGAAAGCTGGCGTACTTTTTGTATCGCATGCTAAAAAAAAGTTTTATTACGATTTATCTTGAAATCAAATTCTAGCTAAGAAAAACTTTTTTTAAATTATAAAACATATCATATAATTCACTAAAATTTTCAGAAAAGAACATATTTTAAAGATTGGAATAGGTATTCCTGCTTGAAAAACAAAATGAAATCCTTGCACATTCTTAATGGTAATTTAACAATGTAACGTGAAACAAGAAATACATGAAAATAAAGTGTTGTTCAAATGCATTAAGATTAAAAACTTGAATTACGAAACAGAAAAAGCATTTAGAACTGCATATCCATATATCCTAAATCCTTTATCTTTAAAAACGAGAATAAATTACATGAATTATTTTTCGGTTTTGTTGCAAAAACTTTTAGGAAAAAAAAAATTATATGACTACCCGTACCAGCAAGTGAAAGCCTTAAGCCATCAATAAAATTGCTCGGAAATCGATGAAATACGGAGTGGATAAAATGTTTTGCGCAAACATCATATAGAGGCAGAGAGGTATTTGATATTGAAATCAGATTTTCGAATGCGGCAGGCATAAGTTGTGAGAATTGATAAGGTGGTAATCTGAAATAATACAATATACTATTCCAAATAAGTTGCAGACTCAGGTTCAAGATAATCGAAGATACAACACCACTGAAAATGACATTAATTCATCAGTGAGAAAAAATTTACAAAATCTTTAAAAAATTCATCGAAACAAGCGCTAATATTTTTTCCAAGCCCTTTTTCCTCAACAGATGCAGAGCTTACAAAAAACTGAAGGAAACGATTTCTGCTACTGCGATTATAAGCCAATGTGGAACTCCACACACTGAATACACATATGCTTTAACTTGGTCACTTATTTTTAGCAAGGATTTAAATTTAAAGAAATAAAGGCCAACCTATCACCAGCATTCTTAATATCCAGTTGTGATAATAAAGCTAATGCAGTTGATGATGTGACTGGATCACGGGTCGCTTTACTTAAAGATGTATATAAATCAAGTAATTCCGCTGGTGGGACACACTGAGGAGTAAAATATGGCGTTAGAAGATGAGCTAAATGAGAACCACTTAGAATAACGCGCATTAAATTGTGCTGTTCGTGTGGGTTATCAACAATAAATGCCTGCAAACAAATAAAAGATTATTAAGATCTCCTCCAAGTAAAAAAATAAAACTTTTTTGAAATTACATTCATTTGCTGACTGTCATACTCATCATATCGAACGCATTTTTTGGAAGCGAGAATAAATATGACAATGTAGCACAAACTGATTGATAAGATTTTATCATGTCTCATCCTCAGCTTTTCTTCGAGAGCTTTGTAGTCTCCAATCCTTTTCAGACGAAAAAAAAATTGTCACCCAAATAAAACCAACTTTTCCAAGTTTGGCTAGAACGAATCCAAACGAATCTGCTGCTGCCGGGAAAATCATTTCCAACGATGTGATGGAAGAAGTAGAATGATAAAACAATATTCGACCTGCATCACGTAAAAGTTTTGCATGCACTGTAGACAGAGAGTCAGCATCTTTCATATAATTATGCATTTTACTAAAAAAACAATCTTTTGACAAGTTCGTACTAAAAAGATTAAGATGGAGAAAAAACAGTCAATTTTTAATTTACCATATATGCATTTGTATTTATCGTATTAATATCGCATTATAACAGAGAATAATGGCATTTCCATAAACTCTTAAAAATTCCAATTTCATTTGACAAAGAACTACCAGTGAAACTAATATGTGGAACTAAATGAGAAAAACAGATCAGAAAATTTCTCATCACTTACATCACTATATTTTCCAAATTAGCACAATGAAGTGATGTTTGCTCAAACAATTTAGAAAAGATGTTTGCTAATTCATCGGATCTTTTCTGACGATTAACCTTCATTTTAGTTTCCACAGACGTCTAGAAAAAACATACATGGAAAAGACATTAAAATTTTTCTAATTTCTTTTAAAGTCTAGTCTTTGCAATCATTTTATTTCAAAATTTTGGATCTCCAAAGTCAGCATGAAGTTTCAGCAAATATCAATGGAAAATAAATACTGTACCTGATATCGACTGACTGTAACGATTACAGTAGATGTTGTAGGATTAGCACATTTGCTACCGAAAGCAGTGCCACATTTCAACATGATGACTAATTCAGATGTTGATTTAGTATACAGATCCGGATAGTAACCGACGTACTCGTCATCCAGCAATTCTATCTGATCTTTTGCACCAACAAACACCCTATAACTGCCAATTATAAAAGTAGTTCAGGCACCATAAATTTTAATTCTCGATTCATGTTAAAAATTCGTTCCATTTCCTTATCGAAAATTTGTAATTCGAACAAAAGGAAATCTTAAAAAAAAAACATTCTTAAAGCACAGAAAAACCTAGCAGATTCGTTGATTGCTTTTAAATTTGAAGCATATGGTGTAAAACAATCAGACGCAATAGACAAATCGAAAGGAATTTCTTGCGGCAATGTGGAATGCAACGGTATTACTGGATAAGGCAATGCTTGATTGCGTTTGCTGAATTGAGCTATCAGCTGTGTAAGGTTACGAGTCTGGATTACTGGACGGTTGACCACAAGTGAACCAAGATGACATGCAAATATATACAGCTGCAAAGCAAAATTGAAAATGATTGTATTTTAAAAATATCTTAATCTAAAATTTGAATGTTTTATTTCATTCATTACGAAGAGATGAAGAAAAAACCTACATGACATTCTTAACAAAAACTTTTTTTTCAGATGTTAATGGGTGAAAATTCGCAAACCTTCTGTTCGTCACTGATTTTCTGCCGCATTTTACTTACATTTATATATTCCAACCAAGGATGCTGAAACGAAAGGAACAGTCCAATAAGATTAATGGTATTAGAAAAATGGAATGAAATGAATAAAGTTTTTCACAACAAAATTTTTCTACAAAAAAAAATCAGTGAATCGGCTATATATGTATGTAAAAACTAACGAAATCATTCGCAACAATAAACTGTAATAAATGATCTAGTAAAAAATCGTTAAAAGCATGAAATGATATACTGCAGATTTTTGGATTTGACAGCCATTGAGCAAATGCCTGAAATAAGAAAAGAATTCCCATTAAAAATTATGCTTGATTGAACATCAGAATGGTCATTAAAATTATGAACAACTTTTGTATTTACATCATACAAAGCGAGAATTTTGACAAATGACCGACTTCAAGATGTAAAAGTCACGTCATTTTCAAATTCATCCCGAGTAATGAATTTTTGTGACATATATTGCACATCTTATTTTAAACAACTTGACCTAATGCAGCGGACAGAATTGAAGATTGTCTAATAATAACTTGCAAAATATTCGCTTTATTTAATGCTATCGAATAACTTTAATGTGATGAAGCATATTGAATTGAACTGGAAAAGTAAAATCGTCTAGTTTTACCTTATAAAATAGAGAGATACCCTTTTCACTGCTATGCTCCATTTGAGGTAAAATCTTTTCTCGTAATTCTTCAAACAAAGATTTACTGGACAAACTCGTTAAATACTTCTCGCCGAAGCAAAATTTTGTCCTAAAAAATATCCCAGATAAGATCAAAGCAAAAGTAAACAAGGAATAAATAAATGCAAACACTGAATGGAATCAAATTTTTTGGTCTCAAATTTGTGCACTATATAATAAATTTGTGCAGTCCGTAACACGTTGAATGATGAGCACTTAGTGGTGCGCTGATATATAACAGATAACAAATACGAAAGTAATGGCTCAATTGATACTTACGCCCAATATATTTTACGTGAATATAAATGAATTGCCAAATTCTGTAGAATAAGAGGAAAAATCGGGTGTTCTTTGATATTATCACTGCATGCAAATTGTAACCATCGATTAAAGTGTAATCGTTCAATTGGAATATTCAAATGAGATTTGGATGCCGCCTTCTAAAAATGAGAACATCACAATCCAATGACAACAACGAAATTATGTCGATGGGACCAGAAAGACCTTAGATTTAACTTCTGCAGCTACGCAGACATACTGATTTAATAAAATATTAAAGCTGCAAATGTAATTAGGATCTGTTATTTACATTCCTTAACCATTACATAAGTTAAATCGCTAGCCATGATTATTTAATGCAGTGATACAACTTAATACTGGTGCTACATTACTGACTATGATTTAATAATTTTGAACACTGAGTACTTAACTCAATTTAATTTAACAAAACCAGGAAAAAATGAAAGCATATTAAGTTTGAGTATTTCAATATTACAGTATACCTTTACGGACTGGTCCAAACTATTTTTTGGATGCTTACTCATTGTTTGGTATAAAGTTTCATAAAAGGCTTCATGGCTCTGTTGTTCAGCTAATAACAGTGCAAACGATGCCCATGGTGAAACATTCATATTTGCGGAATCAATAATAGGAGGAACGCTATCATCACTTGTAAACCACGATAGCACACTCTTTGATCCATCTTTCCACTGCTGTAAATCAGAAATTATTTAATAATTATAATTTAACTTTATAATGATGAAGAAAATGGATTGAAATTCTAAGTAAAGATGCTGATTTGGAATTTTTTGAAGATATCTAAAGCTATTTAAATCAAAAACTTAACACATCCTATCGCAGATAGCCTAACTGCTCTAAAAATTAAACGACATACGATGCATACAATCGTGCTACTAAGGTTTGTTTCATTCGATTATTGTACAATTCTAATTCGACATATAAATTTTTCATGACAAATTAGTTTTCTTCTTCGCAGTTTCTGATAAAATTTTACCTGTAGCAATGCAGCATAGTTGGTTTTAAGCAATTCCGGAATACCTAATAGCTTTATTTGATCCTTTGTAAATGCTATACGGACCAATGTTCCTAATAGGTAAAGCGTAGATTTATCGGTGTTCCACTGAGTAGGTCTTTTGCAGCACAACAATTGTATCCAACTGCTCAATTTTACTTGCGAAAAATCCTTATTCATATGGTACTGAAATTTATTCCAAACCTATACTTTATGTTTAAAATTTGGATCTCATGAGAAATTTCAGGCTCGAACTACTTCGTACTAAAAAATCAGAAGTCCCGATTTTTCCAAAAGTGTCATTAGATTTAGTGAATTCAGTAACTGAACACAAACTGTAATAGCTGAGCTTAAAAGTCGAATGGTTGGACCAGGAAATTTATTGGCACCAGCAATAAACTGAACTGCATAAGACGACAAATCACACAGAAGTAATCGATCAAGACACTGTATGAAGCTGCAAGAAAATTCCAAAACTAATAGTCACATTTAGCTCTGAAGTTTCATCAAAAAAAAAAAAATGTTATGAATTAGAACTTGATCTTTAAACTTGGACTACATTTCATGTGAAATTAAGGTAGTGACTGCATCCGGAAATGATGATATAAGTCGTGCAAGGATTACTACTGATCCAACATAACAACCAGATGTAATAAGCTCCGACCATAATGATAAGCCTGATGATAAAAATTCATCGACACTGAAAGCTGTTTTGTCTGATTAAAGCTTCAAGGAAAACTTCACTAAAATTGTCATTACAATGCCTTTAACAATGAATGAAATATAAAAGTTGAGAAAAGGATGTCCTGTAAAAATATAAAGTTATTGCAACCTTAATAATGATCGCTGGATAACGAAAACGAAGAAAGAAACAAGATCGTTGACTGACTGGATATTTACAGTATCTGCCTGAGAAAAAAAAATTTTATAAGCCTGATCATATCTATTTAGTATTATTTGAAAATTAGTCGACAACTGAATAATCACATAGATAATTAAAAATTCAAAAAAAATAAAACAAAGTAATAGTTGATTTCAAATTTTCTATCAACGGTGATTAATGCTAATACAGAGTAGGGGTTTTAGGCACACCTTTTTTTCACATTTTAGACGCAAGTGTAAATTCTACAGCAGTAGCTTTTTTTGTACCTATAAATATTGAGTTATCGAATACAGGCTATATCATTAGAAAAGTGGAATTTCAATAAATTTAATAGATCATTTTGCTACCTTATCTGTAAGACATTAAAATAAAAACATTAAAATAAGAAGTACCTGCAGCGGTAATTTCAATCGTACTAAAATATCCCAACAGAAAGCATCAAATTGATGTTCATAATCAGGTACTTTCGCCGCCAGTTTGGCGACTTTATTCCAAGATTTCGAAATTAATCCATTAGTTGTTTTACACTGGGCCATATGCCCTTTAATTAAGGTATCAGCACAAACAATATGTACTTCAGGCTGCAACCAAAGCTTTCCATTTTCATCTGTCCCCCAATTCATAGAACCAAGCACACGCCTTAACTAAATCTGATTAAACCTGGTAAATATGAAAAATTTTTCTTCATAATGGATGTTGAAATTGTTAACAAATCTTATAAAATTTAAATCCTTGGAAATTTTAAACGTATGAAAGTAATCTTCGTTTCTCTTAAATGTTTTTATTATTAATAATCATTAATAGTAAAAAAATGCTAGCCTGGCAATTCTGGACGCAGGATGATTTGCTGGCCTGTTGATCAACCATTTTCCACATATTATGCCGACATCATCTACCGACAAGCGACATTTTGACAAAGGTGCTACTGACAGTACTTCTACTGCATACTGAAAATGAGTTTGACAATTTGGTTATAGTTCCACTTCAATATCTCAGTTATGATTTTAGTACTTATATAATCAAACAATTGTCACTAATAAAAGAATGCACAAATCAAAACTTTCAAGCAAACAGAAAAGCTAACGTTACATAATGCTAAGCGATGATTAAATGAATGAATGATAATTTTTAAACGAACACTGAATTATTACGTCAGGTAAAAAGATTATACTATTATTCTTTCTCAGTCCCAAATGTTCCAATAATCGACGCGAAATAAAAATTATTGTTATTATCTATAAACACTGAAATTATTAACTTCTTCTAGGGAATCGAGATTTCGATCAACAAAAAGTAATATCTTCTGGAGGATATATGGATGCTTATCGATGAGAATTCCAATCGTTTCAGCACCAACTTTGTAAAAATGATCACGCATAGAAACATCAAGGAAGCACACCTTAAAGAGATATAAATTACTGCATTATTAGTAATAAATAAATTGCACTTTCAATGAACACTTCTGCATGTACATACGCTATGCTTAAAGTACAATCAAACCATGACTGAAATAAAAAAAAAATGCCTATAACCATCGTAATTATTATAATATTGGAAACACAAAATTTAGAGAAAAGTATAAAAAGCTTAAGAAATATCTAACAAATATATTTTTTGAATCATAATATGGAATAAAAAATGGCTTACATTCAGTATTTCAATGGTAAATGAATCAACATATGAATCCGATGCAGAAATGATGGATGCTAAAGCCGAAATCATATAAATGCGATCGTCACTGGGCAAATCCGGTAATTTGTCAAATAAATTGCCAGCTTTAAAAATCAAAAAATAAATAATATTGAAAAATTTTTACTCCATTCGAAATCTTTTCATGTAAGAAAAAAACGAAATCAATAAATGTCATGCAAACCTTTGTCAACTAAATTAGGCAAATCTTCTTCTGGAAACTCGTATAGTTGCGCTACTGTTACCGCCATTTTTCGCTTCAACAATATTTGACAACGCATTCGACATGCTTCACTTGCAAAATTATATGGCAAATCTACTACAAATTGCAAAAGGCCAAGGCTGAAGTTATTTTATTTTATGTTTTTTGATATAAAAATAAAAAAAAAATGTTTAAAAACTGGCGAAAAAAGCTGAATATATCGTCAATAGCCTAATTCACAGATATTCCAAACCGAAATACTTTTGACTGATCTTCACGCATTGAAGGAAATTACATTCAACAATTTTATATCATGAAGGGACCGTCTTCTATGTTAATTACAGCTAATTATGGCATTAGCTTTTTTGCTTGACTAATGTTTCTCGTCCTCAATGTACTATCTTAGTATTGTAGTTGCAATATTATTGCTTTTTTCTTGTTTCTTAACCAATACTTACTTTAAATAGCCAAAGTGTATGATATAAAAAAAATTTAAAAAAATTTAATAATACATAAAATAAAATACTTCTGCTTGCTGACGATATAATACACGGCATGTAGAACAATGCGATCAAATTCTTTCTGCACTATTTCTGCTTCAGCAGTTGATAACATATCTTTGATAACTTTCAGAAATTCTGCTGAACATCTGCAATTTATTCATATCAGTGCTGTCTGGATTACTTGCATTTGTAAATAAAAATTATTAATACATAGTTATCCTGAGGAATGTTCTACATTTCATGATCATAATAGAACCGGCAGTACAGACAAAAGATTTGTCACAATACCGTCAGTAATTCTTACAGCGCCCATCCAATGACATTCTCTTACTGCAGGGAGATATCTAATCGAGTTTGCTGAAGATCTCATTTGAATTAAGTAGAATTTCTTGATTTAATTAGTGGATAATATAAACCATGACATATAAATTACTTGAATAAAAATTACATGACACTTTGGCGTAACGCATAGCCAATTTGTTTACAAAATTGACGATAATTGGGTGTGCCATAGGTGTACAAGCCATCGTTAAATATTTTTATGAGCACCAATTCAAAAGCAACCAAAGTTAAAGCCTGATTAATTGGATCCGATCCTTAAAAAAATGCTGACAATAAAATTAACTCTAAAAATCATATTACAGCTCAGTGAAAGTGAAATAAAGTTGGAGATGTAAAGCAAATTAATTCTACATCAAACAGCAGTTTAAATTCCAAGCGACACATTAATGACCGAAGAATTAATTAGAACTGTTTAGTTCGACTGAGAGACTTACTTAGAGTGATAGCAAAACATCGAACTGCTTTAGCAAAAGCAGCTTCAGCATTGAATTGATTGAGAAATGCAATCAAATCAGTTTCACTTATGGTTATTACAGATCCATCTTTCTGAAAAGTGACATCTTTCATGTTTTTGTTGACGTACATATTTGGATCACTCTTCAAAATTGTTGACTAATTAGAATTCCATAATTACTCAAAATTGGCTGTATTAAATTTCTCTTTTAAATGAGCTACAAACCATCAAAATACAGGCTATTATGAAAGTTGAATATTCACTAATTAGTATGGTAAAGTTGGAAAATCACCTCCGCTCCATCGTCATTTATAACAACCCATGCATTGTTTCCATTTTCAACATTCATTATGCGTCGCAAAAAATTTTCACGGCCCCTGCAATACATCAATCATTCAAAGTTCAAAATTACAAGATTTGATTAAGTCATATCATTTCAAGCCCATATGTACCAAATGTAGAAATGTAGACTGCTAAAAATGAAAAGAATAATTATGATTAAAAATGTCAACTAAAAACAATAATCAAAATCAACAACCATGTGGAAGTTACATAAATAGAGAATTAAATACATGGTCGACGAGAGTGTCAATACCAAGAATCAATAAGTACTTACCGTATTGATGAAAGCAGCAAACTCATCATTACTATATAATTATCAATAATAAGACGATCATTCATGCTGTCAATTTCGATATATGATTGAAGTAATGGTGCTGCCCACTGGGATACTGGTGAAACTAGACGAAGTACTTGACATAACAAATACTGCTGGTCAGAAGAAGTACATGCTTTCAGAAGAACAGCTACCTGAATCATGAACTTCAAAAAAATCATTTCAAAGTTCTTTTTCAAAAAACAAATTCAATTTCTACATATAAGCTGGGGAAAGCGACTTTTAATATGGAACTTACCAATTCACTGATCCACCCAGAAACGGCAGATATGAACCGTGAAGGAAGATTTGGATAACGTAAATAGTGGAACAAATCCGAAAGTGCATTACGAAGGTTTCGCCTGCTTACAGTATCAGCACTACCAGGAAGAACTAAAACTTGAGAAAAAATCACAGGAAATAAAAGATAATTAAAATGATATTTCAATTCAGATGAAAAGTTATAAAATAACATTTTTCAGAAAAGAAAGACTAAGAATTCAAACAAGTTTGTTATCCACAACATACAGAACTGTATTTTGTTAGATATTATAAAAATATTTCATAAAGTTTGATGGATTTATGTCGAGGAATAACATTATAAAAGCAATTTTTCGCATGATGTAATAGATTTACAAAACTGACAGCACGGTGGACTATCTATATTGCAACGATGTTCCACCATAAAGATATTGTTGTACTCAACAATACGCCATTGAATTTGTAATGCAAGAGAACGCATCTGTAACTAATAAGAAATCATTTATCTAAATGTTTTTTTAATGACTAATTTAACTGTTTGAAAATGATAAATTATTTACAGAATTATTTGGCACCTGCCTTTGAATAACATATTTTAGAATGTTAAGCTTCAGCTCATATATTGGCATAAATGAAGATTAAATGAAACGATTTTAAAAAACAGTAAATCGTCTTTAAAAATAGTAGCATCCTCTCTCCAATAAATCTGCATGTACAAATTTCAGAATATTGGAATTTTTCCACATCCAAAACAACTGAAACAGTGTTTGGCAAAGAAACGGTTATTTAAACGATTTTCCGCAAGTATTAAACGGTAAGTTGGAAGGATCATAGAAATGTACTGTTACCTGAATTTGTAAACTTAACGACGAATCAAGGCGGGTAGATACATCACGCTTCAATAAGCGGGACAATTCTGTAGCTTTCTCGGGATGAAACGTTGCAATTAAATAATTTGAACTACCTGTTGCATATTTCTGTTCTCCGCATCGTCCCTGAAATGAAACGAATCGTAAATTATGTAGTAAATAAGTAAAACAACATTTAAAATACGCTTCACGCATTCCTTCCACGAGGTTTTTGTTATAATATATTGAGAATACTAATAGCAGTTAAAAATTTCTGTGAAATCTTTACATTTTAATTATAAAAACGACGTCGAATATGTCGAGTTATATAGAATGATATCAAGAATTATGTCGAATTATATGAGTTTATTTTTCTCTATAAAAAACATTCAATATATTAAGGAAAGATGAGAAAGTTTCAAGTATGCAAATTAGAGTAACCTTCATCAAACATGCAACCGGAATCTGATTTAATAGACTACTTTTACTGCCTTCAAGCAAATATAATTAAAGATACCCAATTAAAACAGATTTCAGACTGCAGTTTTTCTTCGAAATTCAAACAGAGTTTTGGAATAAAGATGTCACTTTCTAAATTTATTCATACTTCTTGCTTGATAACTCGATTTTCAGCTGTCCATGATGCTTGGGCACATTCTTTCACTAGTTGTTCACAATCCATAGCTTCAATTTCTTTAGCATCGATATGTTCACATACTATTTTATATCGTTCCAAATATTCATGCAAACTATGTTGTGGAAATTCTTCATGCTATAAAAAGAACATTAAGAAATAGCATTATTTCACATTTCGAAAAAAAAGAATGCTCAATAAATAAATTTTTATAAAACACAAAATAACGGAAGTTTATTGGTTTTGTAATCAAAATCTAAGATATGAATATATTTTTGAAACGGAATATTCTTCATACTTCTAAAAATTCATCTACAAACTCTTCCACGGTTTCATATAGTTCGTTTTGGTAAAATGCTAATAACTGATTTTCCGTCAGCAATCCGTATTCATTGCATTCCAACAAAAAAGATAGATGAGCATTAGCTATGCGTTCACCCATAGCCTTATTCCTTGAAAAAAAATAAAACAAATAATAATAAAGATTTATTTCTTCAAAACAATTTTACTGCTTCAAAACAAACAGTTAATAATAAAGGTTTAATAATTTAAAGCACTGTATTTCCAGTTGTTAGAGTATTTTATGTCAGGCATGGGTCAGCACCAGCCTTCGGTTCATGATTTTAACTGCCTAATCAACTAACCAAAACACAGCTCAAGCTTTGGGTGACATTGGCCTTACTAAATTTATGTGATTTTCAAATTGAATTATCGAACTCTCTCAAAATTCAAGTTAATTCTCTCATTTTATTAAATTTCACCCAAATTAACTGCTCGCTCCGTTCCCTCTTGTCATAACTGAGCAGTCATTCAAAGCAAAAAAGTAATGAAATAAAACTTATACTGAGTTTCTGACAACAGAGGCATTGATTGTCCCATGTCAGTTATATCGTGTTCTTGTACTCGTCCCGAAGTACAAATTAACGGTGACAATTCACTGATCTTCCGGGAAGCCGCTTCCTTCATTTCATTCAGTTGATTATTTGGATAGATACTCGATCCGAAAAGTAATTAATACAATCAAGTGAAATAATTTTTTTAATGAGTGAAAAATTTATTGCATTCTCTTATATGGATGCATGCTTTCTGATCAATATACTAGCATGCACATAAGCTAAAATTGTGTACTTTTTTCTGATTGAAGCATTTCATCTTGTTCGATAACTTATTTAGTCATCATGACCGTACCTGTCATTTTTGTTGAAGTATATTAAATAAACAGAGGTTAACGATATTGATCCGATCTTGGTTTAAACCATAAATGAGAAACAACAAAATTTAAAGGAACTTGTGGAACGCATATGGGAAAATCAACATCAAGACAAATCAACAAAATCTATTGATGTACTGTGGTACTGACGTTGCGTCATTTGCTTTTGTTGCTTCTTTGCTGTTGAGAAGTGAACTGGATGCAAATGTTGTTGGAGCAAGATAAATATTATCTACAAGAATACTAGCGGACGTGACATTTTCCACACCCTCTTCCTTCTTTGTTTCGGACAAAACCTTATCATCTCGCCTCGCATCACATTCTATTGTCCTGAATTTAATAATGTTATATGTACAATGTTATCATAATTCTGATATTTTTCAGTACAGTATTTTCCACTTGGTAGCATAACCTAACATTCATAGGATCTCTCAAAGACTCGAAATGTTAACACATGGAATTTTAATAACTTAAAATTACTGGGTTAAGCTTGGGAAAATGTGCATTTTTTTTGAATGATATTAAGAAGTGGCTGAACAAAAATCAGAAATTTTCCTTATAACTTCAAGGTGAAATTTTTTGATTCTAATGCTAATCAAACCTCAACACATGCTGAGATCATGTTGGAACAAATTTCTTCATACATGTCTAAAGAAAACAAACTTCTCTGTTCCGCTAATTTCTTTTGAATCAGTGGATGATTTGTATATTGAAATAGCGCCGCCAAGTTTCTCGTCTGATTTTACAATATTTTCTCCATTGGCAGATTTATCATCCCTCTCTACCTCTTTTGTTGCACCTTCCTTTCTAATTCCCGATGTTGATGGCTGACGTTCGTCAGTATCTGTCAATCGTTCTTCCAATTCGTCAAGGGTTAATACGGGTGGCGGCGGTGAAAGCTCACGTGGTTTTGAATATTTTATTTTCTTAGACCTCTCCAATTCCATCACCTCCCGGAAAAAAAAATGAAGCACCAACGTTAACCTGAAAAAGCCAAAAGTTCATTTTAAGAATTTGACTGGAGTGAATATAAGATTCCGACTATCAACCATGACTAATGAACGTTGAATGCAAGTCATTATGGGAATGCAAGCTACTGGAAGTAATGAATCGCCCTCACGAATCGAAACATCTGACTGCCCACAATAGCTGCTCGCCTTTATCAATACTTTATTGTTGTATAACAGTTGCTGTAAAACGTTATAAAAATTTTAAACTTTTTCGTTTTATCATTTTTCACCATAACAATTAAGCAAAATTTTAAAGCGAAAAAATTCAAACATTTAACAATAAAAAGCATTTTTTGAATTAGTCTCCAAGTTTCGAGAGAAATAAGTACGAGAAGTTATGGTCTTGCAGTAAATGTTAAGCTTTATCATCATTCAACAAAAAAAATTGTGATTTCCACCACTTTTTAATAATCAAACATAATTAAACATAGTGGTTTTATAATGTATAACGATCATGTGCTAAAGCTTACACAGCGGCAAAAAAGTAAATCATCGCGTAAAGATCTTTGCGAAATGGTCAAATATGTCAACAAATTTAAAATTTCAAAACAATACAAAAAAGAACAAAAATGTGAATTCTGAGAAATTAAGAAAAGTTCAAGAATCAGCAGTGGGATTTCCGTCACTTGAACCAGTACCATCACGTTTCTTTGTTCCTGAAACGATATCATCAATTCGCAGCAACAACACGCCTGTCTCAATAGCTGTTTTCAAAACTTGCAGGCGGACCGATAACGGATCCCAAATATTTAATTCGTTCATATCAGCCTGAAAAAGTTTCAATCATATAAGAGAATACACATAATGACTGATAAACGAATGTTCTTCAAACTTATAAGAATTTGATTAAACAATCATTTCATCACAAAATCCCAAATCCTTGAATTTTAAGAAAGTTTGAATTATTCTAGCTACAGTTCTCGCTAAAGTGTGCTCCACCAACAGCTTCAATGCCCTTAATGATGAATGGTGAAGTTCAAAACCTTCCGCCTATTTTATAATCCAACATGAACCTTACAGAAATAGTTTTAAAGCACCGCAGAGAAAATAAAAACTCACCAATTGACCGGTGCACCCATCAATCCCCCAGGTCCAATTGTTGGTAGCTTGAGCATGTTTAGCTCTCAAAGCTGTTAACTGTCTAATTGTCGAACCACCACAATTTTGTACCAATGTTCTTGGAATAACTTCAAGAGCGTGAGCGACTGCCTTATACGGCCATTGACGCACACCCTCAATTGATTTGCTTTTCTCATTTAAGGCCTATAAAAACTACCAATGCATGAGAGTAACCACTTCTCTCAAAGCTACTTATAGCAACCTATAGATTGAAACCTAAACAGAAATAAAGCATTTTGCAAAGTGATTAAAAATTCTCTTTTCTTTGAGCAGTAGAAATGTTAATCATTTGAAAGCAATCATCAACAAAATTAGTGATTCAAACTATCAGAAATTCAACCTGAGCTAATGCCATTTCTATAGCGCCACCACCTGGAACAAGACGTGGATTCACCATGACATTACGTACAACATTCAATGCATCTTGAAGATTTCGTTCTATTTCATTGATGATATCCTACAAAATAAAAACGAAAAGTGGCTTATGAACACTAATATAACGATGTATCAGAACTGAGGATAACGTAGTGAAGATTTAGCTCGTGCAACGCTATAACTTCCTAAATTACATAAGCCAAATAATTAAATTGTTAATTAGAAATTTATCATATGCTTATATCTAAACATTAAAGCCAGATACACAGCCCTCGAAGACAACCATTTTGAGATGAATCAGATGTTTATCATTTAGAAAACATGAACACGAATAACTATCTCCGCAATTTACTAACAAGATATTTTATAATTTAAACGAGATTAAAGTTGAGAGTTTAGAACAAGGAAAAAATTTTTTTACGTTTGAACTCCTGCTTTTTTCAATCAATATATCTCTTGACATTACCTTGCTTGGGCCTCGCAAAACTACGGTTACAGCAGTGGCTTTTTCTGAAGTAACGTAAGTGTAATACTCGTCAGCAATTTTCTTGATTTCAAATAAATCAGCGTTCGTGCCAACATCTTCTTCACGAAGATCTTGCGTATCATTAACAATCGTGGCTCCGGTAACACTGCAATGAAATATCAGGAACATGAGCTTCATCTCTTTTAGAAGTTGAGATTACGTTGACATGGGTATCTTTCGCCATGTTAAGAATACTTCATGATTACGACTTTTTTGTTTCTTTACGGAATATAAAGTTGAAGTTATATATATGATCGTATCTTTCACTAAAATATTATACCGAGCCAATCTGTTGTTTTCAGTTTTCTTCAAGCGTCTAATTACCGTTACGCCCGCCTTCAAAAGAAAATGTTGCGCCAAATCAGAAACACCTTTCTCGGTGAAAACAACATCCGGTTTCACGGCTATTATCTCGTCACACATTTTCTTGATTGCATCTTCTTCCTTAAAACTGTTTATTTCCACAACAAATGTAATTTTCAATCATGCTACTTTGGAAAATTTACCGATCATTTCAATACAAAAATGAATTCCAGTATCCTGAAACAAAAAGGTGGACTAAATCAAAATGTACCTGTTCCAAAACTTTACTGAAATCTTCTTCTTTCATGATTTCCAATGACATCTGACTTTCGCCCTTTTTATATTCAAGATTGCAATCAAGAAGTACAACACGTGGCTTTTCCTTCCGACGTAACATTTTCGCATGCGTCACATCTTTATTCAACACCACGCCTTTTATCACTTGCGAATCTTCAATTCGTCCACCAGGTATCTAGAATTGAACATGTTCAAAAAATGTTGTCGAAATGAATGGATTTGGCTTCAAAATCGCCCTAACTGTTGTTAAACTATTAGAATTAGTCTATATCCAGAAACTGTTTTTGATTACATTATTTCTGTTATTAAGCAATATATGAAAATATGATCTTTACAGGAAACATTGATAGAAGTACAGGAGTTACTTTTCTTACTCATATAGAAGTTCTTGCTTATTTCCGACTATTACTAGTAAAAATTTTTCAGAAGAGAATAGTATATAATAATCGTGCTATTAGATGAATTAAGCATGAATATGAACAGCGTATAGCTTGAGATTAGTGAAAAAATTGAGAGTAATGTAAGGAAATAATACTGATACCTTTTCAATACGACAATAACGTTTGATGTCAATTTCTTGATGGCCTTGTTCGACAATTCTAATAGTTTTAACAGCAATTAGTGCCATTTTGACAGCCAAATCCATCCATTTCGACAACAATTTTGTACCCAAACATGATTTAATAACAGAACCGACTTCCTCATCGTTGTTTACATCAATCTGCTTACTGAAAAATATCGTCATCTTAGACGCAATTTAAAATAAATACGAGATTTATTTGAAAATCTAAACAATCCATAGAGTTATGAGGGTTCTATTTTAGCAATATCCTTTACAGATCTATTGCCAGAAAGGATAAGAGCAGAAATTTCAAATATACATACATTACAAATAAAGCATACATTATAGGTTAAAGAAATATTGCGCACAAACTATCAAATTTTCGATTGTATATGTAACCTGAATTTTTCTTCAGCGAGAACAATCATATCTTCTAGAGCCATCCGATAAGCCTGAATGTAAATTCGTTCTGTACACAACTTTGATATGCAGAATCTTTTCAATTAGTGTTTAGCCAAACTGGAAAATAGTGACTTCTAAATCGATAAGACTCACTTGAATAATAATAGTCGGATGGATGTTCTGATCTAAAAACTGTTGTGCCTGTGACATCACTTCACCAGCTAGTATTATAACCGAGGTAGTACCATCACCAGTTTCTTCATCCTGTGTACGAGCTATTTCGATAATTGATTTCGCCGCTGGATGTTTCACCGTAATTTCGCGTAAAATTGCGTTACCATCGTTTGTAATAACTATACCTGTAAATGCTTGTTATGTAAATAAACTATCAATAATCACAATGTCCAGAAAACACTCCTTACATCAATATGCCGGAAATTGCTATTATCTGTCGCTTATTGGTCAGTCAATAACAACACATAAACACAATCATTAATAATATGGAAATCCAGTGCATTCTTTCTTTCAAATTAAACAAAAATATACCTCCCATTGGATCCATCAGCATTTTTAACATAGAACGTGGTCCCAAACTTGTACGAATGACATCAGCAATAGTCTGAAACACAAGAATCAAAATACGGAATCATCCTCTCTAGGGAAACTTCTCAGCTTGATACTTTCCGCATTAGTATTTCAAAAGATGATCTTAGCAGATACCATTTTGAGTCTCGAACAAAGAATATATCTGCGAATGATAATGATAGTGCCCTCAGAAGATAATGAAAGGAATTACACTACTGAAATTAATAATAATGTTGCATCCCATGCGACTGCTAGACCGTGTGACTGCTTGGGTAAAAACAATATTTAATCAAAATATGATCAATAATGATAATAATAAAACTCAATACCTTGGCAGCAGCAATATTACCAGCTTGCACCTGATGGCCACTTTCTCTGGTTGTATTTTGACTAAGTACAATGATTGGTGCTGCACCACTTGCACGTATCATTTTGCTCTATATTCTTTGATAATTAAAAAAGAAAAAGAATCTCTGAAAATAAACTCAAATGAATCATCTGAAAGAGAAATTAATATCAGCTAATTTCAGTTCTATCCAATTAATTCATAAATTGGCAACAAAAATTAGCAAAAAAATGTTGGTGATTCAAAATGCACCAAAATGATTGTTTATGAAAAGCAAAATTGCTCAACAACTGCAGGCTCTTTCTACACTTATTTTAGCATTAGACTAAGCCACATCATCAAAAAGTTCTGCTTATCAGAAGAAAAAGTACTTAACATAATCACCTAATCCTTAGCCGCACAATCAGCTACCAAAAAAGAGCCAATGACAAGCAACCCAATCTCAATCTCTTAGTAAGAAAGGTCATCATAATGTGGTCTTCAGCAGCCAACAGTGAATCGTTATGAACTTTCGTTGTCCCAAGGCATCGAGAAATGTCGAGGCGGAAAATACAAAAAGGGGATATAATTTTTCGACGGTGGCAATTTTAATTTTGTTTTATTTTTGAAAAGAAAATTCATGCTATCACTTCAAACATTACTTTCCGTTCACTAATAGCAAATCACCGATTATTATCTGATAGAACTATGAGTTGCATTAAAGATTAAAGCATGTAAAATTAGTTTGTAAGCGATAAGTTTCTCACAATTTCTAAAAGATTCATGTAAAATTTAATTTTTTGTTATAAATGAAAAATTTTTTAAAGCTTTTCTTGAAAATTCTGCAAGTACTGAAATTCATCATTTTTATCACCTCTGATCTATCTCTTAGATTAACATATCGCATGAGTGAAAAACTTAAATCGATCATCCTGCATTTCTCCAATTAACATTTGTGACATTTTTTGCTTTTTAATTAATTAATCACGGTTTATTTTCTCGGATTAAGTTTATTCTGTTATTCTAATTAAACCTATTCTTTTATCATATCTATAAATTTTATTCTCTTGCATGATTACTGCAAATGTAATTTAGCGAATACACTTTTATCTCAATCACAAAAGGTCACACTCTATCAGCTTATCAGAGAAGTCGAACAGTAATGTTATTTGTTTCTGCGAATGAAATAGTAATGATAGCAAAAAAAATAGTACTAATAAGTGTATTTTTAATGAAAAAAAACAATATTTCGCATTTAGCAGATTATACTTTTATTCTTTCGTCATCAGTCATTTGATGATGAATTTTGTTTTTTTTTTTCTCGTTTTTTTCCTCTCTTAATTTATTACAGTAAGTGCTTATTTTTCCGTTCCCTAACAATGTTTCATCTCAAGAAGATAACTATCATAAAATGTAACTTTGAGATCGATCGCTGTTGCTTATGTCTGTCAACAAATCAAATACTAATTAAAATTAATGCTTAACCAATCAGAATTTTTAAAAATTCTTCACTAATTGAAATTAAAATTTTTCTAAGAAAATAGCATTAAATGTTGGAAATAACATCTATTCACACTCGTGCTATGTTATTCATTTTATTCCTAAATAAAAAAGTGCTTCAGAAACGAAAAATTGGGGGTCAGATTTTTTCTTTGGATATATAAACTGAGGATCGGTTTTAAATTTGTATTTATAAAATTTTTTATGATCATTGGTTTAAATAATTTTCGTTTCTGGATAAAATTTACTTTTCATGTTTATTCAATGATATTTTTGGTGATTTAGCACTGAAAGCATATTTGCTATAACCATACGGCATCCTTTGAAACTTTGAAACTTCTCGTTCAGTTTTTTTCGCTTAATCTTTAGCCGAAATAAGTAATAAATTTGAAATTATAACTGCTACTGACGTTTGAAAAAAAAAAATGACTCCCGCGATATTGCTATACCTTAACTTTTAAGTGCTTTTAAATATGGCAAATATGAAGCCCTCATGAAAACACATCCAAAGTGAATTTAAAAACAAGGTTATTTAATTAATTTATAATCAGTTCAACAAGAAAATTGTTCAATGTAATTAGAAAATCGAGTACTTTTTAATGGATTATTGAAGCGTTTCTCTGAGATGACTGACATATTTTTAAATAAATTAAAAACAAAACAATTATTTTTTATGAAAGTAATAAATATATAGGAATAGTTCAGTCACTACTTGTTGTCCAAGTTGTTTATGAAAGTTTATTACAAAAAATTTTGCTTGTAAAAATATATTAGCATCAGGTAAAGATGTAATTGGGATGAAGGAATAATCCAAAGATTGAAAATTTAGCTGATAATTTGTTTGATATGTTAATTGAGAATGATATTATGAGATAATAATTTTCAGGAAAGAAGAAATGAAGATTCTGACATTGATAGCAATATTTATGATACCGCTGCTAGTCTTAGGCATGTTTGGCAATTTGAACTTAATTTATGCCACTTGGAAATTTAGAGATTTACGGAATCGAAATAGCTTATTGGTTGCAATTGTTGCACTTTTCGACCTTGTAATTTTTTGTTTGTATATTTGCTTTTGAAAACAAAAGAAACAAATTTTTATAATACATACAGTACAGCGATGAATTTTGATTTCTATTAAAGTTTATAAATATATTATTGCGCCGCAAATGTACATTTATATTTATGGGCTTGTCTGAAGATTATTAAATTACATGGAAGAAGATGACATTGGTAATTTAAAATTCTTTCAATCTGATCCATTCTATTGTAGATTGGACGTAAAAAAGTATGAAAACTAATTAAAATAATTAAATAGTTTTCATTGATTTCATTGCATAATCGAAGCGCTCTTTGCAGATATGTGAAATATATGAATGGAAGAAAGCAACTGAAATATTCCTCAACAAAGCGATCATGAAAAGAGTGAATTGCTATCGCTCGATCTTTTTATATTCCTATTCTTTCAATATGGCAAATATTGCATTATTATTTCTCGCCATCGATCGTTTCATCGCCATCCGATTGCCGGCCAAGTAAGCACTCTCGAATTCCGATTAGTGATATTTATTAATTATCACAGTAAAATATTGGTGATTTAATTGTCGAATTAAATATTTACCACTTTCTCAATCATACTTCTCTTCTAATCTGAGAAGTGACATTCAACGTCAAATTCAGAAAAAAAAAAAAAGAAGCAAAAATAATCTTTTAGATACCGAACGGTGCGAACGAAACCTTTCATTGTGTTAGCCACCGGCATTGGATTCATTTACTCAACTGCGCTTATCATTCCTGGTTTTATCACTGCTGATAACGAAGTTAATATCGCATAAAAGATACATCCATTTCAGGAATGATTTCAAGCAAAAAAGAAATGACAGTTTTTCAGGTTATAGAATCATGCGATCAAACAACGGCCTATTCATCAGAATTAATGACAGTATGGAATTGTAGCTCTATAAGCATAGCTGTAGCTGTTTTCATGCTAAATGTTGTCAATTATCATTTGTTACGAAATTTCGCAAAGCATCATGAATTATGTGTGTTTCTCATTCATATTACTAATAGTAAAACTAAAAAATAATTATGGTAATAGCTTGCTAAAATAAGCGAACAATTCCAAAATCTCTACAATTGCTTCTTAGATTCTCATGTAATTTTTGTGAATATTTTTTTGACATCGTAATAACATGCCAAATTATTTATCCCTAACAATATGCTTTTATCTTCAATCTTCAATCAATTCTTATTTGACCTTTCTCAAGACATCATAAATAGATCACCAATACGGTACAATACTATACTTCTAACTGATCAACTTAAATAGTTACTCTTGAATCAGTTGCCATATAATATAATTACTTACAGCATTCAAAAGACAATTTTCAAATCTATGAGAATCGACAAGTTGAGCTATAATTTTTTAAATTCTCATCTCTGTTATTTTTTTATTTGAATCGATTTTTTAAAGCAATCAAAAATAGTTCTTACAAGATAGTCAAACTTTTAGTAGAAATGCCATATTTCATTTTCTCAAATTTGAAATATTTTTTTTATTGCTTTTATTAGTGCCAATCAATTGCTGCAAAGTATTTTATAACTGGTATTCATAGTAGATTCTTATAAGCGGAATTAAATTCTCTCAAAGAAGTAAATTCTAGAAATGCGCGCAAATTTCAGTAAAATTCTTTTTGTTTCATTTATCCGTGTGACGTTAATCTTTCTTAACCTATCTTTCCAAGTTTGATAATTCAGTGCAATTTGAAAGTGATCTTTATTCAAAAAATAGAGGAAATAAGTTTGATATCATCTTATCATTTTTTTAACGCGAAGGGAAAGCACATTCTGTTGAGAAATAAGAATGACTATTTACGAGAGGTAAAGATTACTTCATGAAAAACTTTAACATTACATCGATCTTTCATACTTTGCTTGAAGCCATAAGAATAAAGTTTTATCGCAATTTGCAGTAATCATTTTCGCTTCACGTAAGTAACTAAACGCAGCGATTATCGAAAGTTATATAGGTAGTTATATACATATTCATTTCTAGTCTTGCTCATTGAGTTGTGTATCTCTCGAGACTGGATTAATTTCAGCTATTGCATTAGTGCATATTCTTTTAATGAGCATAGAAAAATTGATCTTCCTTAAATTATCTGTGATTTTTTTGTATTCTCGAAAAAAAAAATCATTAATTATAGCTGGATGTAATGGCGGAGCTTATAGTCGTCAAAACCAACTTACTAATTCAATGCTTATAACAATGGTTGCTGATTGTTTGTCCTTATTCGTATCAGCTTTTGTTTTATTCATCCTCAATTTGCTACCGCTTTCAAGAGAAACTATTGTAAGTTAAATTTCTGAATTAAAAAAAAAAGAAATCCAAATTATTAAATCAGAAGATTAGTAAAGAATATTACTTGCTTAAACAATTTTTATTTTTATAACAATATTTTTGAAATATTTTTCAGTCAGTTTTTATTTCACGAATGATGATATTTTCAGGCAAATATATCATCCTTTTTATGCCTCATACAATTGTTTAGCCATGGTAACAACTATTACATATTGTTTTGGCGATGTCACACTTATCGGAAAAAATTTTTGCAGCAACTTCATTTGATCCGTCGTAATGCAACCGTTGAAATTACAGAAAGGATAACAACAGTTGCAAAGAATCATAAATGGATTTATTGATCATGTTACCGTCCGCTCGGATTAAAATTTCTCAAATAAATTTAAAATTCATTATTTATCATTGGATTTTCGTGTAGGACATTTTAATAAGAATTCATGTAAATGAATATTCGCAAATGAAGTACCGAATATTCGATACTGTAATGAGATTGTCGACAAGTATAGATGGCTGCATTAAAAAATTATCATTCGTTGTTAATGACATTTTAGGGTATCATTTAAAGGTGATAGCTATCACACTTAGCATTAATTATGATAAATATTATTTAAAGGTATAGTAAGAGAGGTATTTTCGAAATCCTAAAATGTGAATTACTACATAATGGATAAACTAGCATCATAATTCGTCACTTTTAATTAAGCGCCTATCAACAAGCTATGATATGCAATTTGCAGTAAATCATGTTATAATTTTCCGACCTATCCGAATCTCATTATTTTTCTAATGTTAGTGTATTTCTGTCATTTAAATCAGTTCTTCAATTTGAAAGATGTAAGTTACTGGTCCTCAAGTGGAACATGAATAATACGGAAAAATTTGAAAAGAAAAAGGACTGATTTTTACAAATATAAATATGAAATACTTTTATCAATTTAATTTACACGAAACCGACTTTAAACGATTGATTGATTCATTTGATATTAAAATTGAAATGTAAAAACAGTTTTAACATTTAATCGGTATTTGCAAAATTTATTGACTTTTAATTTTTAAAATAATGTCACATTTTCAATCGATTGATAATTTTGTAGAATAAATAATCGAAAAGAAATTAAGAAAAAACAATTTAACTTTTTCTTGTTTCTGCTCTGAGTCAAGAAACATTGAAATGGTTTCTATTTTTTTACCGGATCAGTGCATGTCACAATTTTTTTGTTCTTCGATTTCACGTTATCTGCGACTGTGTGCGTTCGTTTTTAATGTCAGTTTAAATGTTACATAAACGGTGTAATGCAAAAATATCTAAAGTTGAAAAATGATAAAATAGAACTGAATATCATGAATGAATGTCAAAATTTTTGGGATCACTGAAAAAGTGCCCAAAAAATGACCATTTTATATTTTTGTATCACGCAATTATTATAGCGAAAGCATCACTGCATGTAAATATCTCTTCAATTATTTCTGTTCAGTATTTTTAAATTAATATAGTTCATATATGGAATATTTGCTTTTATCAGATTTTGATTATTTTTAGAGCGCTAAAAAATGAAATCGTTCGCAACCTATTATTATCACTTTTTTAACTTATCCGTAAAAAAATCAATCAACCAATAACACAATTTTTGCTATTTCAAGATTAATAAAACTATCTGAAAAAGTAAAAGTAAAAAATTTTCTTCTATTTGTTAATTTTAATATTATTATGAAGAAATTAAGGAAAATTCGAAAGTGCTTAAGATCACGATGACCTCAGTTCTTAATTTTTATCTTTTCTATCACCAGCATGAACTAATACTTATCAATTTGCATTCACAGATGAATGAGAATGAATTGAAATAGTCACAGGAAACTGTGTTTGGGTATTTGCGAAACAAACTGTTGGGTCATTATTGCATATAAAATTTTCAAATTTTTTTCAGAATTATAAAATTCCGAGTTCTTGAACTTGAACAATTTTATCGTCGTCCTGCAGTTTAAGCATCTACTTGTATCATCACTTGATAATGATAATAAAACTTTAAAGCAGAAAAATTTTTTTTGTTAAATATTTAAATTAAGAAAAAAGTAATTGATGTATATATAAATTTATCATAATGAGATACCAATGTACAGAAAATTTTAATAGAAAATGACAATATAATAAATAAAACATTGCAGAATGATGATCAGAAGAGAGCAAAAAAGCTTAGAAAAAAGGATAATTTTCTTTTGCCAATGGTAAAATAAATTTAATTAAATTTTATAATTAGCAGATTTATTCTTTTAACACATTACACTTTCTATTTTTTAAGAAAAGGAAGACAGAAGTATCAAAAAATATCTTTAAGAAGAAATTATTTCTAATCTCTCAATTCAAACACTCTCTTCTTTTCCACTATCATCGTATTGGAAAAAATGTATCAATCATTAAAAATTGTTTATATGAGAGCACAAGAAAAAAATTTTTAATTCGAACAAAATCAAGAACTACTGCAACAGTAAAAATAAAATATTTGAGCATTCTTAGATAAATTTGTTAACATGGCTGAATAATAAAGTTC
>UPTC01000250.1:16632-29730 GCA_900537255.1 Acanthocheilonema viteae | reverse complement strand
AAAAAAAAAGAACTTTTAAAGCTTATCGCTAATTGATAACAGTAAACGTAAATAACAGTAAATAACAGTAAACAAGTGACAAATGCATATGCAATTCGTTTATAGCAATTTTTAATATTTAAAATTATTAAAATTAACAAACGTTTGTTTAATTTGACAAAGCCTTAATTGATCGACCATAATAATACTTCGAGTCGCATCATATAATTGCATGTCACTAATATACAATTCTCGTTGATTGAGCTCACTAATTTCGGATACATCCAATGAACACATATAAATGAAATGCCCATTTGATAATAATGTGATTGAACCTATTATAGGTTTATTCAATTTAAGCCTTAATCTAAGCCCCGGCCTTAAATTTATCATCCAAATAATTTTATTTCATTTGCTTTTTCTCTAAACGATTGAGTGATTTTAAATTAGTGCATATTTGGAAAATACATATATTAAATGCATTTCCAAAATTAAGAAACCTCTTAATACGATTGCTTGTAGACAAATTTCACTATCAGTGGTATCATTTAATACCAATACAAATATACTGTTAAGAAATGCTAGCAACGATTCATAAATAAGCGGCACCTGAAATATAATCGCCCATTACTGTAATCATTATCCAATATACCTGAAATAATTTTACTTCTTTAAGAATTAAATTATTTGAAAATTATTGTTTATTGACATTTCACTTACATTAGGATAGATTAATTGTGCAATGTCAGTTAATAAAGTTATACCACATCTCACTGATGGTGCATATTTTTTGATAAAAATACCTGAAAATAAAACATAAAGGATGGAATTTCTATTTAAAAATTTCACATAACATTTATTTTACAATTGTTATCAATGGAAAAAAGATATAATATTTAAATGGAAATTATTTGAAACATTTACCATGATGCAATATTCGAAATTCCTTGCTAAAACAAATATGATATGGAAAAATAATTGCAAATTCATTTAGCGATAAGCCACATTGCTCCTTAATTTTAATTTTTAAATTTTATATTATTAATTGAATGGATAATATATGTGTGATTGAGTATTTCTGTGAATATATGCGAGTTTCATTTTATAAAATTACATATAAATATTGTAATTTTAGCAATGACAGTTATAAATTACGTAGAACAATATCATACAGAAAATATTACAAATGATTTGATGACCTCTTCAATGAAAGATCATCGTCAGTAGTTGGATTTTCTCAGTATTGAAATTGAAATTTGGTCATACGTGGAGTGAAACATCGAATTTTAGGATTTTAGAAAATATTAAATGATAATTATAAACAACGATTACTTGCTAATTGCTACGAAAGTAAAAATTATCATGTCAGTTAAGAATTTTTCGCGAACAATCTTCAATCGATTAAATAGAACGTACAAAAATAAGCAATTCGTATATTTTTAGCAAAAATTAATCAACAAAAAAAAAGAAATAGTCTTTATTTATTATTTAAATAAAAGATTGCATTTTATTAAAATGATAACAAAATTTACATTTAGCTCTGCATTCTGTAAAAAGGTAGGCAGCGAACAATTTAAACAATTCAAATTGCCTTTACTGTTACCTTTCTGAAATGATATTCGTATATCAGTTATCATATGAGTAAAATTTCTGATAAAATACTCTCTTTTTAGAGATCATTTCACATTTACATTTTTAGAGATCATTTCACATTTACAGAAGTTTATTTTAACATGAAACCAAAAAAAAAGATGGAGAAAGGATTACGAAAACCTCAGTAATTGAAAATATGATGTGTTCTTTAGTGATTGAACCAATATGTTCTCGACAACGGCTTTCAATAGTCATTTCAACTTCAATTCCAAATATTCTCCTCGATATTTCGCAAACAATACCTTATAATAATATTTTTTTATAATTCAATTAAAAATCGTGCCAAAATTTTTAAGGTTTTTCCTTAATTCCACATTATTTCCAGATTCATAACACTTTAAAAATTCATAATTCACGATCGAGTTAATCTTTTATCACAATATTATCAGTCTATCGACTAACTAATTTTGCATTTTTAGTAATCTTTTCTGCAAATGTTATAAATGCAAAAGAAAAGAAAAAAACGGAAAAAGAATTTCCGGTATTCGGAAAAGTACAAACGAATATTTTGTTTAAATGAGATGAAACATAACAGCATAACAAGTAAATTAGCACCAACTAATAAAGCATTCATCAATAAACGTGAAGCAAAAATTAAACAAAATTCAATGTTCATTTTAAAAACTGTAAACAATAATTGATTAAAATATGCAAAATAATAACTTAATGAAACCTTTGACAATTCCTGGAAATCCTGTACGTGAGGAATAGTAATGCAATAATAGGCTATAATCATTATTTAATTCACAGCGAAATAATGGTACACGTAATTTCATCGAGAAGGCAATTTGATCAACAAAATAATGCACTCTATCCAAATTATTCAGGAAACCCTTTTGCCAAATAAATTATTTTAAATTATTTTTACAGAAATCTAATTAAAATCTGAGAATATGACAATGAAATTTATTTTCAAATAGTGAAATTTAATGCAGCTTTTTCAAAAACAAATTAATTTCAATATTTCCCTCTAAAATTTGGTTCTATGAAACATTTAGAATTTTTTCGTCTGTAATCCTAATTTTATTCAAATATTATAAATTATTACCACTGCCCACTTACCACTTATTTCTTCTCTTTTATTTTTACAAATATGAACAATTTATACGAAAAAAATTTCAAAATTAGAGAGGCAAAACAAGAAAACAAAAAAAAAAAAATAGAGTAAAAAAAGAAAAAAAAATTACTCTGAGATCGTAGGCAAGTGCTTGCAAAAGTTCATGCCATCCAGTCTTCATGATAAAATGTACAAAATATACACCGAAAGCTTCCCAAACCATATCCAACGAAAGATCTATGATTATTCCCAAAAATTGGAATTTGATTTTAAAATGCTTAAAGTTTTTAATTTCTACGATGGTAGCATAAAAATTTTAAATGTCTTACAAATGTCACGTTTTTTTAAAATAATAGTTTAAATTCACTCGTTTTTTTTGAAAAATATTTTTAAAAATGATAAAATGGCATAAAAGCTTTCTTCTAGAATAAAATTGAAAGCTTTACTTTCGAAATAATAGTAACAAATTAAGTTACTTTTAAGAGTAAGTCTTACTATTTAGTTGGATAATCTATTTTCTGAATTCAGTTCGATCACCAGAAAAAAAAAACTTCTTTTTGTTTAATTAATTTAAAGAGAGAATTGAAAATTTGAATAGATATACTTAAAATATGTGAAATAGCACGAGCCATTTTCATTATTATCTCATCATCGTAATAACATGTCATCACACATTCTTCGCCTTCTTTTAGATGACAAGAATTTCTGCAATTAATTAATTATAATAGAAATATATGGTGAGGAACAAATTTGAAAAGTTATTTTTCAACAGTAAAAATAATTTGATCTCTAACCTGCTAAACTTTATCGTTTAGCTTTGCTTATGAAGCAGTGGTAATGATATTTTAAAATATTAGAAAACCATAAGAATTATAAACGAATCATTTTTATTATTACTAAAGAAATTTTGCAATAAATAATATTAGCACGCGATGCATTAAATTTTTCCTGCACGCAATTTTGAAAGACATTAATGTTCGGAGTAAGAAATTCCCGAGTTCCCGAGATATTTCTTATATCTACATTTGCTTATCCTGAAAGTTTTGATCAAATATTACTATTGATCATACTTTTCGGAAAAAATAAGGTTTGCTTAAAGTTAGAGGTAATTTATTTAAATTTTAAATCATAGTGATAAGTCTAAGGAGTCACATGTTGCATTATTTACTCAATCTTTTAATGAGCTAATATCAAAATTTTATTCCCTTAATTTAATAGCAAAGTAATCCTATTAACTAGGAATGCTAGCCTAAAATTAATGAAAATAAAATTAAAAAATATATCAAAAAATGAAATTAAAAAAATACACCACCTCTCGAATCCATTGATCTTTATGAAAGCAACAATTTGAGCATTAATTAATTNAGCATTAATTAATTGGGATTAAAACTTACAAAATCTTCAACCATACATCTTTGCCGTACTGTTCAAAAATCATCCTCCGAAAACATTCATGAAAATAGCCGATCTAAAATGCAAAATATTATAAATCCTTTAAAAAAATCAATATTTTAGTCTATGACAGCTTTAGTTCAACGTATCTTCTAGAAGAGTTTACGTGATTTTCAATTATTTCACTTGTTGATTTGCAGATTAGAATATGATTGCAAATTGAATTTAATATAAATTATTAAAAAAATAAAACATAAATGTTAACAATGATAATAGACAAATGAAAAGTAATTCAAACAAATAATTTAATAAAATTAATTCGTATAGGAATTATCAAAATACAAAGAAATTGAAACTAACCATATTTTTAAAGAGTTTTGAGATGCAAAATGACACTAACGTTTCCAGCAAATCTATCGAAAGTATGCTATCATAATTCTGAATTAATCACTGAAAATTATTTCCCCTGCATATTTAATAAAGCAAATATGCATCAAATTTTGCAACCTAAACTAATATATTCTCTTCAATAATGTTTGCATAGAAATGAGAAAATATCGAAATTAGTTAATCATTCACACTTTATTAATGTTTATTTAATAGCGCTATTTTTTTTTTTAATGAATAACTTTTGATTATTTTATATATTATGGCATGAAATTTAAAATTATAAATTGTTTCTAAATAAATATCTAGAACTATTTTAGCTTTAATTTTAGAAGCCGCGAAATAAATATACAATTAAAGAGTAGAAGTATCATTTACAGATGAGAGATAATATTTAAAGTAAACTTTCACAGGTTTAATTTTGGCTCATTTTATTATTAATTGAAATAATTGCCATTACTGGAACATTGCTATTAATGCTATTATTTGGCTCGGCCCGTTAATGCACTACTTAGCACGTTCCAATAATAGCTTATTAGTGCTGCATGCAAAAAATTTTTAATGTTACTGTAAATTTAATTGACTTATTTTTTTCTGTTTTCAAATAAGAATTATTACTAGTTTTACGATATCATTGAAGTTTTTGACTACCGTAATTAATTATTATTAATTGTATGTTAATTAGTGCTACTCCGCTTACAATTATAATGAGCCTATCGATAGGATACTTAGATCAAATAAAATTAATTTATTGGAAATTATATATTTTTGATATATTTTAATAAAGTGAAATTATACACAAATCTTTAATTAGAAATTTATTCGTTTTCAATTCGATTTACATTTATACAAGAATTTGCTAATTGAAAAAGGACAAAAAGAGAAAAAATACTCTGAGCAAATTTTCTTACCACAAAAGATTTATAATTATTGCATAATTTTTACGATTACTTGAATTAGTGTTTGATAACTTTTGCATAATTTTTTTTTCTTACTTTTACTTATTGCAAAACTTTCTTTACTGACTTCATCTCTTTTGCAAATAGTATATTTTTTTTCCTCTTTCATTTTGCATGCTTTTTTTGGCGTTTCTTATCTCTTAGATAATCTTACCAATTGCTTCAATTTATTACATTGCAATTTTTTTTTTCTTTAAAAAATCCGTCTGCAATGATTACATCCTCCGACTTTATGCTCACCTCGTGAATTTTCATATTGCATGCATTTCTTGCTACTTTTATTTCCCAATAGTTTTGTATTTTTAATAATTGCATTTATTAAATCGCTTAGCACAGCACACATTTTGCAAGCTTCTCCTGATGTGTACTTTAAAATTTTACTCATTGCATGCTTTCTTCTTAGTTTTATTTATTAAATGGTTTTTTTTAAAATTAATTTTTGACATTGAAACAAATGTTGAGATTTCACCTACTTATCATACGCTTTTTTTTATTAGGTTTGCTTATTTCATGCATCATATAATAAGCAAAATTAATAAAAAAAAACCAGTAATTTCATTTCGGTTTTTATTCGTTAAGTTCGAATTCTATTCGTTAGGTTTATTTCAATTTATGTATGCTGACACGTACGATAACAAACAGCAATTAAATTCAATCCTTGAAATTGATCGTTTAGTGAAAACTAAGAATTTTATTAAGAGAATCGAATTTTCAAATTCAATTCGCTCCAATTTGTGGATTTTAATTTTTTTTGGATTACAGTTTCAACAGTTCAGTTATTATATAGATTTATTTAAGGTAATGGATTGATACCTTTTAAATCCAATCAAAAATTATCATCATAACATAAAGTAAATTGCAGTAATTGCAGTAACAGGAAAGGTGAGAAATCCATATCAATTTACAGGAATTTTGCAATGAAAAGAAACAAATGATCAAGAAGTCTAGATGCTTTAGCATGATACAAAATGAACAACAATTCAGATCCAGCCACCTTTTCACTATTTGTTTCTTCAACAGCTTATTTATAGTAAAGGCATATTAGCTTTGACACATGACAGACATAAATGGATACCTATGATATCTCATTCTTCATTAATTATTAATGAATATGAATTTAAAAACAGCAAAGAATATCACTGAAAATTAATCAAGTTTTTACCTCAGACACTTCAACTCTCAGCTATCGCATCATAAAAGTGCGGAGCAGATTTGTTGAAGTGAACAAGACAGATTGATGTGCCTGCTATGACACACTTCACCATATTATTATTGACAGTCGAGACGATTAACGATGAGGGATCGGCAACGTTTAATAACACAGACTGCTGGAAAGTCAACTGAAACAAAGAGGTAAATCTCTAAAAGAAAGTAATAAGTATCAATTAATGACAATGAAGGAATAGAGGCTTATTTTCATTCAAGGCAAAAGTAAATCTATAATTCATACCTCTCAGCAAAATCTATTTAACACCAAGAACAATTTTAACTTTAATTATTATGATGTAATTTTATTGCCAAATCAAAAAAATTATATTAATTGTTTTTCGCTTTAATTAAAAATTTTTTTTTTTGAGATAAGCAATAATATTTCAAGTATCGTATTCAAAACATCCATATATTTCAAATCAACTTAGTTAGAATGAAAGCTATTTTAATATTTATGGTTACCATTTTTTTAAACCAAGTGAAGACTAAAAAATCAAGACCAGCTGTATAACCGCAGAAAACTAGATGAATAAATGTGTTGAAGGTAATTATAACTGAAAATTTGATGCCGTACTTATTTATTTTATTGAGAAATTATTGAGAATATCTGAACAGATTATATATTACAAATGAAAAGATTCAATCTCAGCAAACTAACATAACTCACCGTTTGAAGAGCAGGAGAATAGACAAATACTGCTAACCTGCAGTCTAATGCTATTGAAAATACCAAAAATGATTCTGAGGTTCGGTGAAGACGCAAGTCTATAATAATCTTTCAAATTGAAGCAAAAGAAAACTTGAAATTTAGAAACTAAAAGTACAGAAAACCAGTTTTGCTTTTAAAATCCTGCAAAATAATGTGAATCAAACCGATCGAGCACCAATGTAATTTATTCAGTTTTAGCAGTAAAAAAGTGAAGTAAGCGTCTACCTGTGCACGTGGCACCATGCCAACAATTGACACTTTTCACGAGCTCCCAATTTTTCTTGATTTGAAATATGTTAATAGCGCCAGATTCAGAGCCCACACCAACATAAAGAAGCTCTAAATATGAGAAAAGTAAAACGTAATAACGAAAAAATAATGAAAGTTGTTAGTTTCTTAACTTTTGAAAATTCAAAACTTTTAAAATTCTAAATTAAAATTTAAAAAACCCTACCATTTTCGCTGCACATGTCCAATGCACTAAGTCCACACTTTTCCACTTCTATCCTTCTCTGATCATTTACATCAACTGATTCGGAAAAATTCCAGATGTATAGTATTCCTGTAGATGAGATAGCACCGCATAGAAAGCTATCATTTAAAGAAGCGCAAGAAACCTTAACCATAATTCCATCATCGTTAATCGATTCAAACAAAACTAAATGCTTTTTTGAATCCAAGGTCCTGCTTAACTCGTAAATCCTTAAAAAGCAAAAGTTTATGAAATTCCTCTACGCAGCAGAAATGATTCTAAGATACAGCAACCAAACCTATTTGATCTTGCGTTTACAATTTTACTTACATTAATCTTCCATCGGAGCATGAAACCAGAAATCGAATGCAAGGATTGACTGATATAAATTGAGCACTTAATAATCTACAATCCCTTTTTATACGAGTGTTAAATAATTGCTGCAAGTTTCCTGAAAAATACTGCATCCATATAATGAAAAATTAAACAAATGAATGACAAACTGAAACATACCAGCTTTTAAGCACCAAATGAAAATTTCAGATTTTCCTCCAACGGAAATAAGGTATCGATCTATTGCAAAAACACAGTACACTGAAGATGAATGAGCTTGTAATCGTTGCATTACTTCAACAGATTCTGAAAATTCGAATCGTTTTAATCATTTCCTAAAATTTGAAAACCCAATAACCATTAGAAAACCAATTCATTTTCAAAGTTTAAGAAAGTACTGTTACAAAATATGTTGCGACTACTCATTTTACTATAGATCATACCGCTTAGAAGTCTATACCAACAACTGCAAATAAAAAAATCAAACCTGAATTAATAAATCTGGACAAGACAAGCATACCATCAATACCACCAGTAACATATAATTCTTTTCGATCAATTTTTATAACCGTTATAGATGTAATGCTGGATAAATGTAAATTAGGCTGAAAAGTCGGTTTGAAACTACCTTAAGAACTGATTCATATTTAACTGTGATTTCAAATACCTCCAGTAAGATCTTGATATTCAAATCGAAAAAAATAATGAAAGTTTACTGTGCCTTTTGGAATTATAAAGAAAAAAAAAACTAGAACTCCATTATTCCTTCGAGAAAATCTATACAACTGATGGGAATTGCTAGTATAAAAGAACAAGAAACTTTAGCATTATATACTTTCATTAATATATAATAACGTTTTAACAAAAAATGGGTTTGAAGCCTTGAACGATGACTTACCTTAATTACATGTAAATCATTCATATAAAGTACGATTCTGGAAATTCTTCCTTTAATGACAAACTCAAAACACAATGATTTACAATTTGAACTTTCCTCCAACACTGACAGCGACCACGAGCGACGTCTTCCTCCACACCACACATCACAAACACAGTGTCCATTATCGTAATTTACCAGAATAAAGTTGCTCTACAAACTGAGTATGGTTCTTTTTTCTTAATATTATTTTAATGAGTGTAATCTTTCGTATAAAATAACAGATTGTGAAAACTACAATTTCATAAAAAACATTTTTGCATTCATCAAATACATTCCACAAAAATACTATACTCACACCCCGAAATCCTGCCACATATAACTGATTTGACGTTTCAAAAAACCTGCTTGGCCATTCCATTTCGACTGCAGTGGAAGGTTTAGACCAAGACAACAACTGCAGTGGATTCCCTAAAAACGCATCTGATTGGAATCTCAAGTTTTATTTATAATGACAAGTCATATTGTGAAATAAGTCTAATTAATGTTGAATGACTTGATGAACCATAACCTGTATTCCAAATGCACAATTTTCCATCACGTCCAATAGAAAGTAATTTAGTTTTATACAATTTCATATCTGTAACGCCATCCTTACCATGGGCTCGTTTTATTACCTGGTTCATCTGAAATAATGAATAATGAAATATTATATTATTTAAACTAAAAAAGATCTCTACAGGAATAAAATTTAAAAAACCAAAAATTTAACTCATCAAAAATGGTAAAATAACGAATCACAAAATCACAGTTTCATAAACGACAACATAGCAAGTGAATATTACAAGTAACTATAAATAAATAATCCTTTGATCTCAAACTATCCCGTGGCTAAGAAAAAATATTACTTCATTCAAGAAAATAAAACAGATGAATCATAAATTCCATCATACTCATTTAGATATCCAAAGCATGTGACTTCGTGACATTGAAGTGATAAAATGCAAATTAATTAAATCTTATCATGCATTACCTGGAGATTATGCACAACAACGATCGAACCTTTGCGTGTACCGAGAAAAATTTCGTCGTTATGAATCGCAATACATGAAATAATTTCCTGCAGATCCATTTGCAAAATATGGTTCATCCATTCTGACATATCTTCTGATAAATGAACTAGTATCTGCAAAATTGATCAAAAATGTCTTTCATGCAGCATTCAACATAATTTAGTTTATCAAATAAACATAAATTACTTTTCAGAATAAACTACTTCAATCGAATATACTTCGAAGTGACTTCTCCAGTCATCGTAGTTCTGAACATTCCTATTTAGGAACTTATTGATAGAGGCATTTCTTGAAAAACTGACTTTCTTTACATGTAACAGTAACGTCAAGATCTGAGAGACAAGAGGAGAACAGGAAAAAGAAACAACTCACATTTTTAAAGTTGAATAGTACAAGAAATAAACAATTGCTAGCCCAAAACAAATCCAATATTTGATCAACGGCACAAAAAAAGGCGCATTTGCGGTTTTCAACTAGAAAAATAAGAAAACGAACATGGAGACAATACATATTAAATTTTATTCATAAAAAATTTGCACTTCTTTCTTTATATGCAATTTCATGTGAACATGTGCTGCTAAGTGACTGAGTAATCATATGAAATATTTAGTGAAAGTACCAATTAATATTCTAAAAGCTACTCACCTCTTATTACATGCAATTTTCGGTCTTCTGAAAAAGCTATGTATTTTCGGCATGGTGATAATTTTAGCGAGTTCGATCTAGCAGAACGGCATTGTAGTATTTTATTTAAGGAAACTGTATTTGTTGCATACAGTATTCTGAAATTATAAAATATGAATATATTTTATAATTTCTTATAAAATATGAAATAAAATATGAATAAATATGAATATATTTCTAGAAACATTATAGATTATCAAAGAAATATCACGAATAAATCAGCTCGTTTAAAAACAAAAAATTGTAGCTCCGTTATCGGAGGACTTCAAAAAGAAAGAATGTAAAAAAGATTTAACAAATCATAAGTATCACAGGAAACTTATACATGTTGGAATTTACTTAACAGCGAAAGAATGTAATTATCAGGAATAGTAGAAATTTTAATTATCATAGATTAGATACAAGCAAAATAAACATTATTTAAAACTAATATTACAAAAAATATGCATGAAAAACTCAACAACTTCTCATTAATTTTTATTTTAACATAAAGTCTAAATTAATCCAAAATATGAATCTAGGATAAGTAAATTGTTGTTACCTCATTTCGTTAAAAATTTTGTCAACATCTTTTTAACAGAAATAAAGCTACATATTAATAAATAAGCCATTCAATAATAAAAAATTGTCAGCTTTATTATTGAAAAGCGAAAATCTGTAAATTCCACTAACTCTGGACAGACTTTGAAATAAATTTTCCGCTTAACTTTTGAGTTTATATAAGGAAAGTTTTCACATCTCTTAACCACGTCAGTATTTGACAGACTGTTGGATGGCCTCATAACCGTATGAGTTTATCATATAACGCAGGTAACAATATACTGTTGACATATAACTTTCGGAAAAGTTCGGCAGTTTTCGCAAAATTAATTGTGGAGCCATGCATGTTTATTTTATCATTTTAATTGCAAGCATAAAGAAAACTTTGACAAAGTAAAAAGAAAGATCTTCTCTTCCAAATGATCTACCTGTTTTAAAAATAAATTTGTGAACAGTCCGGAAATGGAAATAATGTCTCAAATCTCAGAATTAGTGACGATATTGAAAGTTATGAGATAGCAAGACATGATCAGAGAATTCTGACCGATATTATGTATCGAGAGTATCAGAAAATCGCAATTCATAAGTTTTCACCTTGGTGATTTCGTCTTCGATTAGCCTATTCCTATGTGATCATTGATGATATCTATGATGTATAATACTAGGTACGCTTTTCATTTAAATTTATTTTAATAGACCTGCATCTGTATTATTATTATATGTTCCTGGAAACTATGCATAAAAAAATGACCGCTAACCCTTGTAAATTCAAAATATAATAGCACTGCTGTGAAAGCGCAACGAATGATTGCACTGATATACTTGGAAAAATAACATCCACAGTTTGCATATCTTCTATATTTTCTGGAAATGTGAGAGATCCAAAGAAACCACAATCCGTACCGAAGAACTGAAAAATTAACGTAGTGAATTAACATAAATGAAAAACAAAAACAATTGGATATTAACAATAAGTTCTTAGCAAAAGTAATTTTCTTTCATAGACAAACTTTAAATTATTTGAATGATAAAAAATTGAAACTGCAATTAGTTTAGATCGATTTTCATAACTTTATCAATAACGATGCCAAAAAAATTTACCAGTTCTCGAGTCAAAAACAGAAAAGAACGGATAACACCACATCCTGTGTGTATCAACTTTAAAAGTGAAATAAATGATTCGCTAAACAGCCACATACATATGCTCCCGTCCTAAAATTACACACAATGCATCAAAAATAACTGAATCTCTCTGGAAGTTGAAATATTTGCACAGAAAAATGAAACAATATTAACTTTTTGCAATAATGAAATAATTCAACCAAACCTTATATATGACAAAGCTAACAGGAAAAAAAGAAAATGTTTGAGCAAAAGAAAAAAGAAACTAGCATTTCAGCAAAATCCAACATCTTATTTTATCCTAATTTTCTAAATAAAGATTCGTTACTCGAAACTTATATACCTTTTTTAAAATCTCAGTATATTCCTTTTCTTCAGATAAAAAAAAACACTGTGAACTAAAAAATAATACATACTTGACCTCCAGTGAATACCACATTTCGTGGTCCATCACAAATGGAAAACGGTCTTGTTGAATGTCCACAACATTCATCCAGATGGCAAGCACTATCCAAGGACCACATATTTAAGCTTCTGTCATCCGATATCGAAAATAGGAGGTTGCATTTTATGAGTAAACCGAAAATCATACCCTGTAATAGTTTTTGCTATCCGTAACTGAATTCCCACCGAAATCATTTAGCTGAAAGAA
>UPTC01000250.1:0-16582 GCA_900537255.1 Acanthocheilonema viteae | reverse complement strand
TAAGAACTTTTTTGAGTAGAATGAGTCATTTAAAACATCAAAGCTGAGGAAGACAGCAAACAAAAATTGAGTAAAAATGAAACAACAAATTAATTTGATTAATTTTTGTTAAAAATTTCTCTGATAAATACTTTCGTTTTGCTAATCGTCGTTCAAATACAATTCAATACTTTTATCTAATCTCTCTTACTCCTTCTGGAAAGCTTCGTAAATTCCGAACCGTATGATGCTTTAGAACATGAAAAGGAGACGAAGACTTGGAGGGATACGAAATGATTATATCACCCACAATGGTACCAACTACTGTGCGAAGGGTATTCCAACTATCACCATCCAAAACTGAATACATTCTGCAAGGCTTAAAACTGAAATTTTTGGAAATCCCTGGTACTATTATTCATAATTCAGTGTTTCTCGTAAATAAAATAATTAATCATTTCTGTCAGAGGTAAATAATTAGTGAAGCAATATCGGTATTACTATTGCAGAGAATTATTTTCACTTTGAAAGTTATCTTAAATCTAGACAAAAATTTGAAGAAATTTGAAATTTATAATTTTTCGAAAAATTTACATGACAGCTTGATGATCTGATCTCACAGTTACCACTTCTCTAATATCCACATCTGAACTTCCATCGAAAACATCCAACCGGAAAAGTTGTACTGCATTATTGACGCTCAATGTTACTAACTATAAAAAAAAGCAAAAATAATTATTTAGCTGTCTACGTGATTGAAATATACCACTGCGAAAAATATTACTACTAGGAAAGCTTAAAAAAATATTAATATGCCATCAAACACGTCCCTAAAATGTGCAAAAAAATATCATAATATCCCATTTGAAGATTACTAATTAAGATGAAGTTTGAATTGCACAGAATACAACCCAACCTCTACAGAATGACCCGGCTCCTCTTGTTTATTAAAAACATGCACGGCTTGGATCCAATCCTTAAAGGTAAATACATGTTTCTGCGGAATGCTGGAAAACTGACGTATCACAGCTACCAATTTTTCGCCATAGGCAAATAAAACATCTAAATATAACATCTAACAAGAAAAATTATCAAAAGCAACAAGAAAAATTATTAAATGATGCCCTAACTTTCACGGAAAACTATGTGCAATGTGCTAACTGAATAAGTGGATCAGATGAAAAGTCTTTTATCGATATACTATAGAACTAAAGGTTTTATATCTGGAAATATTCATACCGTGCCGTTATTAAAGTATTATAAAGTAGAAACAAACAAAACGATTCAAATGTCATAAATTATTGAAAAAAGATTACTTACTATCAGTAATTCTCTGCATGTCAGTTAAGAGAAAAGGAACATAGCCATACCTCGTTTATCAAGATAAGTTAATCCATATATATTGCATTTTCTTTCTTCAAAAACACACGTTTGCTGTTGTAAAAATAACAATTCATTATGATCCTTCTGATAAGAATCAACCATGCAACCATTACCTAAAATAGTATGCAAGATAATTTAATAGGAGAATTCGACTTAAAAGTGAAACAAAACATTACTTAGACTTGCAAATAAAGATAATTTAATATATTAATTTAGCGAATTGAGTTGAAATAAATTAAAAAGAGAATAAAACTTACTGGCTAGCAGAAGAGGGCGATCAGCAAATCCATCACTTTTTTGTATAGCTAATACCGGAGCACATAACGATTTCATTAACTCCTGTGAAAAAAAAAAAACAAAATATAGTAAAAGTAATTACATCAATTGCTATGCACAACAACGAAAGATTGCTTATGCTTATAAGCATCCAATTTTTTTAATAGCAAACTTTATTTATTTTGTGTTATATAAGACCTTCCACATCTTCTTCCCGACATTTCATCATAACTTCAAAGTATCTTTCAAAACTTCAACTACGAGAACACTTTTTTCATCGCCTCAATTTATGGGCCATATTAAATAAAGTCCATTTGAGTCTCGATTTGTCGAGAATCGTCAAGACATGGATTATATCCAGCTCAAGGTTGGAATATGTTCTAGAGTAGGCCACCAGTGATGATTTAATCTTATCATACTCTACCTTTAGCTTTATTCTGGTGGATTTATCTAAAAGAACACAATATGCATGCCTTATGTATATATATATATATATGGGTTTTTACGATAAAGGTTGCGAAACTGATAAGAAAAAGTCGTAAACTTTTCTTTTTTTTTTAAAAAAAAAGATTATTTGCCAAGAGTAGAATTAATTTCTTGAGAAGGAAATCGAAAGCATAGGCTTTTTTCCAGTAAGAAATGTTCATAGCAGAATTGTACTGAAAGTAAAACTGTGTAAGATTAAGATAACTATTGAAATAAACAGCATATAATCCACAGAAGTGTGATTGATATCTTCAAATTCACAAAGCGTTGTGTGAATTCCAATATTATTTTTTTAACATTTGGAAGTATCGTAAATTTTGCTGCAGGATAACGATAAACAGTGGAAAAATGTCGCTGAAATCAATCGTTGGTCAGAGTAAGTCCTTCAATCCTCTATGGTCTATAATTGTAGTATTTTCATGTTGTTTGTGATTGTATCCTATTTTTAATTTCATTTATTTTTTTCATTTACACTCTTTTTCTCTAAGAGTTATGATCATAATTGAAGTTTCTAGCATAGAAAAATTGAAGCTTTGAATTTCTGATTTAGACGTAGACATGTATTTGGACAGGTAGAGAGCAGGAGTGAACTCATTCTGATTTTGTACCATCAATTAGTAATGCCGTTTAACTCAGTTGAATGTTTAACATTTATTAGCACATTTTAATAAATAAACAATATTTTCTATATGGTTATTTCGATTGCTTCTTCCTTTTTTTTCATCTACTCTCTGTGTAATATACTAGTGAATCACGTATCCACGCAATAATATATAAAGCGTTTCGTAAAATGTTCACTACAATGCCCATCAAACCGAAAAGCATCCTTTTGGTGGTTAAATTTAATTCTGCCACCGCTGTTACACAAATTTCACGCATCCTATCAATTGTATTTGTTTGCATTTCCAATTTTACTATCTAAAAGTATTTGTATTATTTTTTTTGTATGTCTCTGTGTCATATTTTTAGTTAAAGCCAATATGCCACCACTAAGTAATGCCTAATAAGTAGGAAGTTATAACGTCATTCCAAATTTTTAATTTGAGCAGTCCTTTTCATTTTCTTAAAATTGGGATTGAGTAATAAAAGTTCTTTTATTAAGTCGTTATAGATCTTCTCTGGAAGCAGTTAAACAGATGTTGGCTGATGCTTTCTTCTTTGAAAATCTTAATTCTTCTTAGCACACATCGATAAACTTGTCAAGAATATAATTAGATTGAATTATAAACGGTTAGAAAATGTGTTATTTTAAGTTTCACGGCAACACAACTAATTCCAGTGAATTTTGCTATCAAATTTCCATAATATTCAGTTGATTGCCCGCTTAATAACAATAGAATTTTTTTTTGGGAAAACTAAATAAAAAGTGTAACAATCGAGAATGCAATGAAAGGAAACGAACTTTTGTTTTCAGCATTTTTGTATCTTTGCTACTTTTCTTCCGAATTAGCTTTAATTCTTCCTCAAATTTCTGAATAACTGGATTGGCCATTCGTTTCGTCATGTCATCAGTATCTGCTTCTAATTCACATAAATTGGCCATTGCAGTAGTAAATGCTTCTTCTGCCTCCAACTCAATTTTCTTTCTGAAATTTTTTTGAAGTTAAATCAAAAGGTCATTTTACAGTGTTCATAGACATCGTATTGGTCCTTTTGAATTGATTCCTGAAGTAAATATTTTATCAATTTCTCAAGCTTTAAATGTTTAATAAATTCACTTTCTTACCTTCTCTGCATGCGTTCTTCAATTGTTTTTATATTTTTAACTTGTTCATAGACACCGTACTGGTCCTTTTGAATTGATTTTACTTCCGGATGTTGTGTATTTCTGGAAGTATAACTACTTTTCTTGCAGGAGATATAAATCAAATTGCAATCTCGCCTGAATGTGTTGTAACAAAAACGTACAAATATATGTTTTCATCCGTTTTAAACGATGATGTGTTCTCACTGGAATCTTCTGCCCTTTCCGCATCTTCCTTAAGTTCTTCACCAATACCTAGCGTTTTTCGCAACTCTTCATATTCTTTCTGAAGATCTTTTTTTTGTCTTTTTAAAAATTAATTTGTTGATGTTAGATATTAATTTTTTTAAATTAGATAGTATGAAGACAAAGGCAATATATAGTTATGTCAGTATTCACAAGTAGTGGAAAAGATTCTAAGATATGATAAGATGAAAATAGTAAAGAAGGGAAAAAAATTAGAAGGAAGGTGACCAAAGAAATTTAAAATTTAATTTACTTCTAATTTTTTGCGTTTCCTTTTTTTACTTTCATCGTTCCCCTCATTTGCCTCAATTTGCTTTCTTAGTTCATCGAGTCTAAAATTTCAAAGATCGTGGGCTCTTGATTTCATGACGATTTAGCAAAAATTCAATTCCAAACTTCCTGTTTCAAGTCTTTAATATAGCCGCTACAAATACTTCAAACATTAAAGAACCCTTTTTTAATTTTTTAATTGAAAGTGTGAATTTCAGATTTTCTTTGTTATTTACCTTTTTTCCTCTCTATTTCTATTTTCTTGCAACTTTTCTATCTCTTGTTTTAGTTTTTCATGATCTTCCTGAAAATAATCATCTATGATTAAAAACATCTTTATACGATCATAATCTATAATAAAGAAGTGCCTTGCATTCTGCTTCCTATTAGCTATTTATATTTTTCAAGACTTTATGATCCCTATTATCGAGAATTTTGTGTTAGCACTCTTTCGAATATTTCTGGTATATATGACCATCATGCCCACCTGTCTAGTTCATATCATTCCTCAAACTGAAATGAACCTGAAATGGAGGAACTTTTAGTCAAAAGTTTACAAAATATGAATGTTAGCGAACCTTCAAGCGTGCACATTTCCGTTGTTGCTGTGGATTTCCTTGTGAAAGCTTTTGAATTTCATTTGATATTTGTTGAAGTTCCCTTTGCTTGTGTTGAAGTCGTTTCATGAGTAAATGCTAGCGCGCCGCCGCTTCTAATAGTGTGGAGAATGTAGAAATGACTGAAAATGCTATAACCAAACGTATTTAATCGACATCAGTTCCACTACGTTCGAGTTGAGGAGCAAATTTGCGTGTTTCTAAGTTCTCATGCTTGTTATTTTTTGATAATCATTAAAAGCTAATATGATATTCGACGATTCAAACGATTTTTAGTCTATAAATTTCAAGTTTTTGATTGAGAATGACTCCAGAATTATGACATTGAACGAGTGGATTTATTAGTAACCAAAGCTTTCATGCTATTATTTAATAATTTCCATTTTTCATTATATAATACCGATTCACTTTATGTCTAGAATTGCTCAATGAGGTGATTCGACCATTACGACGAAGTGATAAAGGTGGTGGTTGGAATGTATTGGTGGTGGATCGTTTAGCAATGCGCATGCTTAGTGCATGTTGCAAGATGCACAATATCATGGACGAAGGTATTACAATTGTTGAGGATATCAACAAACGTCGAGAACCATTGGCTGTAAGTCCTGGTATTTAATTCAATAAAACAACATTCTCGAGAAGAAATGAAAATACTATTATATGTGATTTTAAAAAAGTTAATTTTAGAGTCTTGATGCCATTTATTTGATTGCTCCAACGAAGGATTCTGTTGACAAATTGATCGCAGATTTTACCTACAGTCGAAATCAATATCGATGTGCTCATGTATTCTTTACTGAAGGTATGATTATTTTTTTATGTATAGCTGAATTAACAGAGAAATATTGAAATTTATCCTGAACTAATGTTGTTGCAGTAATAAGAAAGATGAGGTTATATTTGCTGGTTAAAGATTTTGTAAAGCTTTGTCTCTTTTTTACATGGCTATTTGATGCGAAGAATGGTCTTTTAAAATTAGCTGCAAAGATTTTCAGTTTTATTATTTAAGTTTGAAAAAAGTAAATAAAAATTTTAGCATGTCCTGACCAGCTCTTTTCAACATTATCAAAAAGCCGTGCGGCGAAATACATTAAAACTCTGAAGGAAGTAAATATCGCTTTCACTCCATATGAATCACAGGTATGCATTTCTTAGCATAAATTTGTGTAGTATCAATTCAGTTTCATGACATCCCATCAGTGCATTAGTTCTTTAGTAAAAACGTTGAGCAATGGGTACTTTTCTGTATTATACCTTGAAATAGTAAAGGTTATGCAATATCTATTGCTCTGCCATTTTTGTGATCAAATTGGTTTTTAGTTTTAAGTGCTTCTTTGTGAATGTCGAAGGTTTTAACCTCTATTTTTTCGTTTTTCTTACGTAAAATTTCAAAAACTTCTTGCATATTGATAAAAAAATTTTAGGTGTATTCGCTGGATTCACCGGATACATTCTTTTTGTATTACAACGCACAAAAACAGGGTGGTTTAACGACCAATTTAGAACGCATTGCAGAACAGATTGCTACTGTTTGCGCAACACTTGGAGAATATCCACTTTTAAGGTACAATAATTTAAGCTGGTTAGCTGAACTGTTACTCATTTATATTTTTGAAAATATGCGGGAACTGTTTTTTCTTTTGAGCTTAAGAAAGAATAAAAATTCAAAATGCTATATTTGGAAAAATTAGTGGTCGGATCCGTATAAAAAATCAAGAAATTTACTCTTTTCTATCTTTCCTGAATATTTCATTTTCAGGTACCGAGCAGATTTTGAACGAAACGTTGAGTTGTCACATTTAGTGCAACAGAAACTTGATGCTTATAAAGCGGATGATCCCTCCATGGGAGAAGGTGCAGATAGGGCTCGTAGCCAACTCTTGATTCTCGATCGAGGCTTTGACGCTATCAGTCCGTTGCTTCATGAATTAACCTTGCAGGCAATGACATACGATCTTTTGGATATAGACAACGACGTTTATCGGTTAGTTTATGGAGTCAAAGTCTTTTATGTCATCTGCAATTATAGAAAATATTTTCTCAATTTACCTTCCAAATAATTATTTTGGTTCTGACTCGTTATTTTTAGATCAGTGGTACAGATATGGGATTTGAATACCGTTTTCTTAATATTTCAGTTACGAAACAGGTGGCAATGATAGCATTGATAAAGAGGTACTACTTGATGAAAACGATGATCTCTGGGTTGAAAATCGCCACAAACACATTGCTGTTGTTTCGCAAGAAGTTACAAAAGGGTTGAAAAAATTTTCCGAGAGTAATGCTGGCATGAAAGCTGATGCAAAAAGCATCAAAGGTTTATTTCTTATTCTACACGTTTCTTTTCTGCTTATGGTATATTTTTGCATATCTTTCTGAAAATTATCATTCTCATTGAAAGTCATCTTATTGTAAACTTGTATTTAGATCTGTCAATGATGATCAAGAAAATGCCGCAATACCAGAAAGAGTTGAATAAATTTAACACCCATTTTCACTTAGCAGAAGAATGTATGCGTAAGTATCAACAAGGAATCGATAAACTTTGTAAAGTCGAACAGGTATGTTGAAGCTTCAGTCCAAATTTTATGTTCATACTTCTTATATAAAATCATTTTTAGGACCTGGCAATGCAGGTTGATGCAGAAGGTGAGCGAGTAAAAGATCCTATGAAGTTAATGGTACCGTTACTAATTGACCCAGCAGTTGAACCACCCGACCGTCTTCGGCTTATTTTACTTTATATTTTGTCGAAAAACGGTTCGGTTTTAAAAATACTTTATTGGCAATTGCTTTCCTTATTGTTTCTGAAGAAAATCTGATTTTAAGAACTAGTTATGGTTGAGAATTTGAATACAAAACAAGCTATATGCAAACCTTCAATCTTTATATTTTATATGTTTGAGGTATTACGGAGGAAAATTTGGATAAACTTCTTCAACATGCGAATATTGACGCGATGGAGAAAGATACACTGGTGAATGCAATGTTTTTGGGTTTGAATATAATTACAGATGTGAGTTGCAAGATGTATGGATTTTTCATTTACCTAATTGTAGATGTATTTAGTCTGCGATCTTCCACAAATTACAGTTTTGAACTTTTAGCAAGGACGCAAGAGATTTTGGACACCGAGTCGTAAAGAACGTGCCAATGAACAGTTTTACCAATCTTCTCGATGGGTTCCGGTTTTGAAAGACATTTTGGAGGATGCGATAGACGATAGACTTGATATGAAGCATTTTCCATTTCTAGCTGGACGACAAGCCACTCCAACATATCGCCCACCAACCAGGTTTTTTATTCAGATTTTCGAATATCTTAATATGTATTCCCTCAGATTATTCAAAAGTTCAAGTTCATTTAATCGGAAAGCTTGTAATCTTTCTTTTTCCATTTTTCTCCTTCCCGTCATGCTTTTCTCTTATTGAATGGTTGAAGACTTTTATTTTCAACCGTTTTATCCTACATTAATTGTTCATTTAGTGCTCGATATGGTCAGTGGCATAAAGAACGTGGACATCAGACATCGTACCGCTCGGGACCTCGCTTAATTGTTTTTGTAGTGGGTGGAGTAACATATTCAGAAATGAGAGTTGCTTACGAAGTCACGAAAGATAAGAAACCGTGGGAAATTATCATTGGTAGGATCGAATGATTCGTATTTTATTTTTCACTAACTTTTAGACTTCAAGTCACTCACGAGTTACAAATTATTTCCATCTTTTGTTTCAGGATCAGACCAGTTGATAAATCCGGCAGCTTTCCTGGAAAACCTTCGGGGGCTCAATAAACCTCGCAATAACTGAAAAGGCGACTTTTAAAAGTAGTCATCTTCAGCTGTGAATTTGTACTATAATTCAGAAAATTTTATTCTGGGTTTCGTTTCTTACATTTTGGTGCAAGTTATCTGGAATAAGTTCATTTTAGATATTTCAACAAAATGTCAAAAATGTGATTTAAGACGAAATTTTCCATTCGCATGAGTTTTGCATATGCTATGTAAATTTGCAGTCAAACATGCTTAATAGATATAGGGAGTAAAATATTGATGGATGGTATGGAGAATATAATACCCTATTTCATAGCATTTATGGCAAGATATAAGAGAAAGAATAAGTCTAAGAAGTGAATAAATGTTGAGAGATCTAGGTGTAAATATTTTTAATTCCTGTTAGTTAATCTGCAACATATTTATGTGATTACATATATATCCACAAAGTAATAATTTCATAGCTTTAGTAAATGGTTCAACCATAATGCAAGATTTTATTTTCATTAGATTTTACATGACATGTTGAAACTTGATTCAGACTCAAGTTTGATAAATTTAAGGTTATTTCGAACCATTTTTTTTTTGTTTTAGAAAAAATTAAAACCCCTGTGCACTATTACTACGGCCATCAAAGCTCAACCATTTACAGTTTTAAATTTCTTGAGGCAAAACTGTAACTAGCAAACGATTATGTGCTGAATTCTATTGCATTTCGTAATATTTCCAAATCCTTTTATAAAAAATCTCAATGAGTTTTGATTTTGCACTTGCTGTCATATATTCCCCACATTATCAACTTTTCCAAATATGATTTACATGTATCATTATTGTAACGTGTTGTGGTGGTTGTGATATGTCTATTTCTGTTTTGTCTTGTTGTTTGTATTTTGTTTATTTATTTGCTCCCATAGCTTCCTATGATTCATATTGCGAGATTAAGGATTAGAAGTTGTTATTCACATTCGCCTTATCATCATCTTTCGCTGTTGAATAAGTTGAACTTAGTGGCCTTTTGAAATTAAAGTTTTCTGAACGTAGCTCTAAAAATCTATAATTTTTGAAGTGAATGTTCAGTGCTTTTATAATATTGCTTTAATACTAGTCTCTAATTTTTCAAGAACTTGAAAGCTTTCTGGATACTGAGGAAAAGCAATGGGAGAGTCTTTACTTGGTAAAGTATATATTGTTATATTGAAAACATTCCAGTGATTTACCAAGCTTCATTCAACTATTCATAAAGTATTACCCGCATATTGTCGAAGTTTGATTTTTAACTTCTCTAATGAAGAAATTCTACCCTGAGAATTATTTGTAGAAACATTTACACACTGTCAACATCCAATACATATGATTTAACCGACTTGCTGGTATTCCATATATTTCAACAATATGTATGCTCGAAACATATATACAATATGTATGTTCGTATGTTTTTTTCTTGTTTTTTAATTTGGCTAGCGGGAATAATAATCCGAAAGTTGCTTATACTTATTAGCTGGAAAAATTTACCTTGGTCATGAGCGGCATTCTTTTTTTAAATATAGAGATGATGCAGCATCCCGTGTTTATTCCTGTTTTCTGTGAAAAAGTTCTTTAAAAGGAACTTTCTAGTTTCACTTCCAAGTACTCTTATCTCTTTTCAATTATATTTTATCTGAGTTAAATTAAGATGAGTGTGTTCTTTAAAATTATACTTTTATTTATAGCCTGAACGGCGAAAGCCAGCTTGCTAATCACTCATCTAAATGCACGCTGCCAGTTTTACAAAAAGTTACAGTTCATCTTTATTTTCCATAAAATAATTCTGAGCAAAAAATGATGAAGATCTTGGAACGCTTGACGCATACTTCCTCTGCCGATATATAAATGCGCTTAAAGTGGACACACAATTGCCAATAAAATGATCTGCTATTGAAATGATCGCTAAATTTACATGTAGATTTTCGGGATATCGACGCTGCACAACAATCTGAAAGAATTGGAATTTCTCATTGTTTTTTTGTTAAAAGTTATAGCATTATAAAACTATATATTCCCACAAAACGGTTGATATCAGTCTGCCATGAAAAAATCTAATGCTATAATTTAATTTTTTACCGTAGAAATATCATAAATGGTTGTCATCAAGCTACTGTAATCTTAACAAAAAAGTTCAAACAAGATTCATATGTTCATATTTTTTCTTTTATTAGAAAACCATATTTACCCGTAAAAAAGCCAATTCTTGTCTTAATTCATCGATATAATGATTTCGATCACTTGATACGAATACTGATCGTGCTTTCAACTCTGATGCTTTCTTCGCAACCTCAAAGTTACTACCTTTCAGTGTCCTATGAAATAAAAGGTATAATGGTAACTCAAGATAACTGCATGAAATCAGAAAATTAAAGTTTTTTTTTTAATTTGAGACATACTGTTCACATAGTTCATTTTACTTACGCATTTTTAAGTATAAAGTGGCTAAAACAATCAAAATTTCACATCTTTGATGATTGTTTTCAATGAAGGTAGACACATTTCGACAGTTAATTTGCTGCTGTCACCAGTACAAATTGCTGAACCAAATAATTTCTCAGTTTCATTCTTATATACCATTCGACATAAATTTTCCTGCGAACAAGCAAATTAATTCTTACACAGACAAACAAATTTAGCGCAAAAGAGAATTTGTATGACTTGATACTGCTGAAGCTATGTCTCATATTTGTAGAATTTTTCATCTAAGAAGTTTCCTTAGCTTCAATAGAATCGTATACTATTTCTTAAGTCAAAATTTTAAAATATAATGCTGAAATCCAGCTTTGTAAGACTTACCCAGTCTACGTCATTCCGCAAGTGAATACCAATAAATGGTCTTTCAAGTGATTTTGCTACATATTTACTAGCCTCTGCCACAATTTTTTTTGACCAATGAAGATATCTCTGCAAGTGGTGATGATCTGTTCGTGCTGGAAATGCTGCCGGAGCCGAAATGAATGATAAAACTGGATATCGATCAGCTGGAAATCTGAAAAAAAAATGCAGATTTCTGTAAAAATAACCTATGACTGTTGCAACAATGTTTTATTATAACATCAGATAATTTATTACAAAAAGATTGTCGTCTGCCCCTACCAACACTTTTTTAAATTGTAACTTCCTTTGAAATACTAATAAAATACTGAACTTACGGATAATTCATACGCAATGCTTACTTCTCGTCCCACTTTTTTCGAACTCTCGCCAAGTTAATTAAATGAGCCTCAGGAAAATCTGAAGCGTAATAAATATCGTCCATAAAACTTATATTCGAATAATCCCAAAATGCACCAAATGGATTTCCCTCTTTGGCATGACATCCGGATGATTTCCTTGTATCATAGATACTTTGACGCGGTTGCCAACAAAATGCTGAAGCCTTGCAGTTTTACACTTTTTAAACGATAAAAGGATATACTAATCATTTTTAACAGATTTGATAAGGTGGCGAGGATCTAACTAGAAATAAGGAGAATTCAAAAGACTACATTTAGAATATGGCAAAAAAAAAATCAATTACAGTCAGAATTTTACCTTTCCTTTCATTCGGTGGCCAAATATTTGGTGCGATTTTCTTGATAAAATCACGCATAACAATCACTTTATGAAAGTTACGTAGAGGTTCAACCAAAAAATATTTGTCAAAATCAACCATGACCTAAACAAAAACTTTCCTGAGCTAATTTTCAAAAACAAAATACAAAATCATATCTAAGACTACAGTTGCACTTCCATAGTTCTAAACCTGCTTTATATATATATATATATAAAACAAAACTCACAGGTTGCCTTTTTTCGAGATAGTATTCAACGAATGGAGGTAAAACTAAAGTTCTATTAATAGCTTTCGCAAATGCCAACATGCCGAGAAAATGTTCCATTTGATTACCAAATCTACCCATGCATGGGCAGTACACTACATATCCGGCAGCAGAAGTGAAATCATTAACCCGTAATAAAGTGATAAAGTAAAAGAATATAAAAAGTGACAAGGACATTCTAATCTCGACTGACAAGATTCCTGAACAAATAAAAACAGCTAGTTTTGCTGGATAAATAAGAAACTATGCAAATAATGTAAATATTTTGAGCAGAAAAAGTACAACATCCCAATATCCACATGCAAGAAGATGAGAGTTCCAGAATGAAGAAATGTTTCCGTATCCTAGACTGCACTCTCTTTTCCTCATAAGTTAACTTTAAAAAGTTCCAAGATGATCTTTAGCAAGCTATTATGTACAACTACTGATGGTCTTCCCTAATTATGAAAAAGTAACGAAGTGATGAGAGAAAATCTTTATTATAAATAAATGATTACGGCATGGTTAGCTTTAAGTTACAATGTAGAATATACACTAAAAAATAGCACCTAAGTCGAAAACCACCACATACACTGAGCAAAGAAATTCTTTTTGAGTTTAGGATTATCAACTAATATTCAATTTTTCACAAGTATAAAGTCATTTGAAAATTTAAAAACAAAGAATTCATGAAAGCAGAAAACAAAGTGATAAACAAAGAACACCTACAGCAGCACGAACAAAAGAATAATAAAAAACAATATTATGGACAATACAATAATCGCCATCCACTGCCTCTTATCTGAAATTCCCAGAATTCAGTGCATTTTAGCTCCAATTCTTGCGATCCTGCTAAACAGTATATTTATTATTTTTCTAAAAAATTTTTGGACTGGAAAAATACTTTATTTATAAAATTCCCGTAATACATATACACTTCACTATTCAAAGAGTTTGCAATAAAAATGATTCAAACACACCATCGTTCATATTGGTCACTTTAGCAATTTTTTTCATCATTTCATCCAGTTTTATCCCTGTCCGTTCCATATCTGTACTCAAATCATCCAACATTCTAAAAAAATAAAGGAGTTGGAAGAAATTGGTACTTTTTATAACAAATGTCATTGATGACTAGAAAGAAAAAAGATTACATTGATTGCTCTTCGAGTTCTGTTCCAATTCGACTACTCATATTTTTTAGTACTTGTACAGAATCGCCTACTTTTTCCAGGTCTCTGTCCTGATCAGTCAATATTATCTGAAAATAGCACATATTGTAAATTATTAATTGGATAAAAATAAGCAGCATACAAGAAGATCCACTATCATATACAAAAAATATTTCAAAAAAGAATTTACGAATAGTAATAACGATTTTTCATATTTCGCGCAGTGATACTTCATTTTTTGTGAGTCAAAAAAGTTTTTGGCAAAATTTTGTAAAAGATTCATGAACAAACCTGTTGCTTTTGTATGGTATTAGCAATGAATTCTGCTGAAGACGAAGGTAAATCATCCAATCGTGTGTATCGATAACCGCTATCAGTTAAGGAAGTCATCTACAAAAAATATATCAGATATAATTGTTATTGACAACCAACTCAAATCATTTAATTCAAAACATAGTTAAAAACGGTCTCTCTCATTCACTAAACATTTTTGGCTTCAAGCAAGCATGAAATTATTTTATTAATTTTTAAAAACATTCAAAATTAATTTAAGTCTTATCAACCCAAAAAATGAAATGAAATATAACATGAGAACATAGCAAAATCCTTCCAAATTTTATTAAAATTATTAAGAATCACGATTTTAAGGAATATGTTAAATGAAGGACTTTGGAGAAAGTCAAGATATCAAAAAGTTTCCTGATAAGTTTTCAGTCGTTGCAAAAATTACCACTTTCAATTATTACATTTCTGCTTATTCAAATCATTAGGCGAATGAATTAATTTCAATATTGTATGCTGTTACGAGTTTCAATTAACAATTAGTAACATTCTTTATTGAAAATATCTGAAAACGATTTCGATTCAGCGATACTAACCAAAAGCTGTCACACATTTTTATTTTCCAAGCTTTGACTTACTTAAACTATAAAGTAATTTTGTCGGCATTCCTAGCAAATGTATCGAGTCAATTATGGACAACTCACTTTAGCAATTTTCTCCTATTTTCAACAAGTGAATATGATATGTGTGTCGGTATGATTGATTAAAATTTCAATCTTCTAAAAAGAAATTTCCAATTACTCCTTCAAAATTTACATGATATACGCAATTTAGCGCATAATGCATGTAAGACCAATAAATTCTATATCTCTCCGAGATGCCATTCATTTCAATAGTTTCATTCTCAAATTATAAATACCTGACATTTATGCAGACAGGAAAAAAAGAAAAAAAAGAAAACGAAAATTACCAGTTATTTGCGAACTTCAAAAACTTCATTACATATTCATGGGAGATAAAAAATGAATAAAGCCTTCGTTCATAAATTTAGCATCGCTCATGACATATATTAAAGACAAGAAGGTAAAACCAACTCGACAAACAGCCATATAAAAAAGCCTTTTTGGTATTTCGATTTTCAAATGCAAAAATCCGGACAGACATAACCTAATCAAATGATAAAATCAATCATACCCTACGAATTCAAGCCTGATAAAATTCGGCGCTAGTGAACTGATAACTCTCAAGCTTAGACAGTACCGCTTCTCGATGGTTGATCTTAATGAAGGCCCTAAGAATGGAATGCAATACATAAATCTCAGCAGCCTATCATTCTCAATTAATTTTCCTCATTGCGATGAAAACTTCTCCTTTATTAGCTATTTTAACATGAAAATAGCTAATAAAAGCATAAGCATTGATTGACTAACTTCAAGAATGGCCCATGATCTCGAGAAAAATTAACTTACTTAATAAAATTTATTTCTTATCAATGAGAAATGTGATATTACTTTTGTTAATTATTATACTGAATTGTTTAATCAGTACGTGAATAAATTTATTTTTCATAACAGTAATTTCTGCTAAAGAATTTTTTTTATAATAATTTAATAAATTTATTCACTTTTTGAATGGTTAGGTTGAAAATTATCAATGATGAATGCAAAAAGCACCCTTAATCATATTGCTTCATGTATTAGTTAGCCGATTGACCTATTTATTGCTTGAGCCATTAGCAAGAGTAGGCTTTTAAAAAGAGTAAACGAATACTCTCATATATTGCTATTGCTATGGTAACACATGAGATGCTAAAGCCTTAAGCTAAACAATAATTCTTTCGTTTTCATCTTTCTCCTCTCTAATCTACATGTTAGTATGATCTAAGTAAAAATAGAAATTTTATACAAATAATTTGTAAATGGTATTCGGAAATTGAGCTCACTATAAGTGATAATTTTTCCTTAGCATTATCAAATGATCTTTTGCATTTATTTGCTTATCCAAATAAATGTAAAAGGTCATGTGAAAACTTATTTGGTTACCTAAACAAGTCTACAAGGTCATATAATAAGATTACTTTGAACATTTTTTGGAAATTAAAATCCATCAAATTTTTGACATCTCAATTTGATAATTAATCAATTTTGTATATAATTGAAATTTTTCTTCTTCCCATGCTTCAAATCTTTTGAATGTTTTACAGTAATCAATTCTTGAATATGAAATTTTCCTCAGATTCGATGGCAACAGAATTACAAACGATTATAGATGGTTTAAATGATGAACCGTTTAAAATGAATTTAAATTTGATCAGTTTCAATACGATATCCAATGAACAATTATTACAAATTCTAAGTGACGTGCTATTATGGATCGAAGGATTAGATACAATTGATATTCGTGAAGAAGGCGTTGATGTCACGGCAATTCGTATATTCAATTCACTTTGTGTTCTCAAATATCGTCCACCAAATGATATCGAAAAATTGTAAGATAAATAATTTACATAAACTTTTACATATCATAAATTT
>UPTC01000249.1:0-49904 GCA_900537255.1 Acanthocheilonema viteae | reverse complement strand
CTTCTAACAAAAGCCCAAATGATTATCTCAAATCTATCTAATTAGCGGTATCAAATGGAAAGAATTGCAAAGACAGGACAAACTTGTTTCTTGCATAATGGGCATTGCATAAAGCGGAAAATAATTCGTGGTCCATCCCAACGTTTTTCGAGTACAGTTCGCACACAATGGTAATGGAAAACGTGTTCGCACGCCAACTGAATACACGGTGCACCACCCAAACGATCCGTAAAACATATTACGCATAAGTCATCTGCATCTTGCTTCATATCTTAAAGTTCAATGGAAAAGATTATTCATTTCGAAAAATGAAAAAAAATGACAATAATACCGATATTTTCCTTTCAATTTTTAAATATATTATTATAAAATTAAAAACTGATGGTAGTAGCAAATATTTTGATTACTTAAATTTGATAAAAACATTTCAGCAGAGTTTGTGTCAAATCTCAAAGTGAATAAAAGTTGTAATTGGCAAAACATAGCAATTACTACTCCTACCTGGCTTTCTACATTGCATACACGGTAAGCATACTTCTTCATCACGTATACCACCACAAATATGACCACATGAGAGTTGTCGTTGACAAGCAAATGTTGCAAAATGAAGACATTCATCGTGATCGCACAAACCATCGATCACCTGAAGGTGTTAGTGAACCAAGAAGCATTATGAGTGCATAAAACCAAAAAACGTTGCTTCCTTTGGGAACAAATTTTAAATTGTAATAATCCGGACAATCTCAACAAGAGCCCGCTCTCTAATCCAGATATTTGTAGAACTAAGGAAATGTAAATTTTCAACTAGACACTTGGGAAAGTACAAACAATCTGGAAAATTGAAGCTTCAATTAGTCTAATATAAAAAAGTGCGTAGAACCGCCGACAAATTTCCAGACTGTTTTAGCATGCAAAACAAGTATTCATGATAAATTTGAACAGTACAAAAGAAAAAACCTGATCTGGGCGTAATGGAGCAGTACAAAAACGGCAAATATGGCTATCATCTGTTTGAGCATGATTTGGCACTTCTAAAATAAAGTCGAATTTGAATAAATTTTCATTTAATTTAAAATTCTTCAAGTTAAAATTCATGTAAAACTTGACATGTTTAATAGCACAGAAATCTGGCATACTCTATGCTCTGCGTTTCGTAGTACCATAATCGGGAAACAAGAAAAGCTTTTTAAACTTTGGTAAGACGAAACAAGAAATATGATTTGAAAAGTTTATGCTTTCTAGATAGAATTTCCCTCAGCCATGAAAAAAAAAAATTGCTGATAAGTTATAGGGATTTATCCCTATGAGAGAAAAAAGTAAACAAAAAATCGCATACCAGAAATTCGATTATAAGATGCTGAAGGTATATTTTCTCGGATAATGCTTTGATTAAATTCTACCATACCGTTCAGAGTAGATGGATTAAACAGTATCTATGAATTTACAAATTAAGTTTATTGGTTAAATTATGTAGTTGGATGGAAGAAAAAATTAATAGAAAGATATTCCTGAAAGAAGTATTAATTACTTCTTTGCAATAGTTTAAATTATAGAACCAAATATATATTTTTCCTATCAAATAAAAATAAATAAAAATAATTATCAAAATTATACTTTAAAAATCCCATTTTTTGTAGTTTCCTATCAAATAAAAATAATTATCAAAATTATATACTTTTAAAATCCCATTTTTTGGAGGAAGAAAAATAGAAAATTATAAGTTAAAGAAAATATTTTGAGGGCGATGAAAAGAATTGATTTTAAAAATTAAATGGAAGAAAAGGAGTAAGTCAGGGAAGAATTCATAATCACAATGCAATTATAAAAATTATTAATTACAAAAAAAACCCAAAAAATCGTGAATCCACTCTGGTAAATGATTGATAAAATGAATGAAATTTAAAAAATTGTTAGCGTAGTACCAAAATACGTGGTAAACGTAATCTTGTAGAACCTTCATGTATTTCAACTTGTGGACAATCATTTGTTACACCGAGATATTGTACAGCATGACTGCTGAAAATTTAATATACGAGAAAAAAAAACACTCAAGGTCAAAAACAAAATAAAGCCATTGCAAAGCTGAGATCAAATAAATGAAAGAAAGAAATTTCTTTTTAATGTTTGATTTATTTACCGATTTCGTTTGTTTAAATGAAGCACAGAGAAGCATTCCCGACATAAAGAACATTGACAAGTTTCACAATATACGTTAGCTAAGGTATGCCCATCATCGTGATTATCGCATACCGTTCCCGATACACTCTCTTTGTTATTCTTCAAAAAATCTTTTTTATGTTAATATATGAAAATGAATTGAAAAAAAGAGTTTAATAATAGGCAAATAATTATAGCCGGATAACAAAGTCAAATGAATTTATTTTATTAGATGTTATCACAGATGCAGAGAATCGAATAGACTAATAATTAATATTATAGATCTTTTATCATGCAATTTATGTACGCCCAAGATCAATGTTCAGTTCGCACAAGATAATCATGTTGCCCTAAATAACCAGAGAACCTTTCTTTTGACACAAAATTCTAGTTTCAATAAATTCAACGAAAACCTTATTAAATAAAAAAAATGAAAAACAGAACATTGTTGCCTAATTCTAGCGTAGTATTTGATTAAATCTTTAATTTTTTTCTGGAAATATAACAACTACTGCCTATTACCTTTTATCTTACAATGTAAATTATAATTTTTTATAGTACAAGACAAGGAGCTAACCTGTAAACTTTGCCATACTGATGACAACTCCAACCATTGGCTCTCTTTCAATAAAGATAATGCAGCTACAGCAAGCCAGAATTTTCCACTCTTCAGCATATTTGGCCGAGAATTATTGGTATTGATAAATTCGGGAACATCCGAGCTATTTGGTCCTCCTATTGCATTTTCTTCCGCTACTGTTCTTCCCGAATGATCACTACCATATGAATGAGTAATATTCAAGCAGGTTAAATTCATAATTTCATTTGCAATTTCTGTGCGTACAGGAATTGTCCAGTATTCGTTCAGTAATCCTTCACTATAACAAGTGGCAAATTTCTCTTTCATAATATTAAACTTTAAATATGAAAAAAGATAAGCCCGTACAACAGTTTTACAAATAAGCGTGCCATGCATCAGACGACAAATATGCTCCATTAAACACTTTTACTGATTATTAACATCTAAAGTTCCCAGTCAGAGATGCCAATTTTATGGAAAATAAAATTCTAAATGAAATATTAATTATAATTTCTTTGCACGCATTCTGTAGTGAACGAATAAATGCTACTGTATTGCAAGATAAATAGGAAGTTCTTCATACTTTAGAGTTGAATTTCTCGGCTTATAGCAGATTACTAGCTATCTTCAAAGTACCTCAAATTTCTCAACAGCTGTTTTGCAAGATGTGCAATATCGATACTGACTGTTCGATCTATTCGCCAATACATCGGTGCACCTGCTACATGAGTCTGCAAAATTTCGAAATAATTTCTTTTTTCAAATTAGAATTACGATTTTAAAACATCCAGCAACTGCAAAAATTGTCATTGCATCACATATTCAGCAGCTTCATTAATAAATATTACTAATAGAAAAAATATCTTAATCGAATTATCGTAGAAAAATATGATGAAACTAACAGCTAAAGAAGCTGAAGTTAGTGATCGTGTCATTTTGTCACGTATCTGTAATGTTATCACTTTTGTTATCACTACTAGCAAATTCCGTATGAAATTCGAACAGTCCACCACGGAAGGTGTGAATAACTTAGAAAGGCACTCAATTGTCTCTAATACTTGATATTGTACTACCTGAAAATTGTTAAAATTTAACAGTGCAAGAATAAGAAATGAAATTTAATGCTTTAAAAATACAAAAAACTTGACTTCATTCAATTGGAATATTGAAGAAATAAAGAGGGAAGTAATGTTTGTTGACCAAATGTGTTTCAAATAATGAAGACAAACAGTTAATACATGCCTAGGAAATTGATTAAGCGATTTACCTGAGGAGCAAATAACAAAAGCTCGGAAAGGATAATGAGAATGTTATTTTTGACACCAAACACTTCCAGACCTTGACGTGAACCACAAATCTTTAGTAACATTCCCATCAAACCGCAAACGTATGAATAATTGCGCTTAGCTTTTTCACGCAGCGATGCCACTTCCCTACAACAAAAAGATTTTAAAAAAATGTTGATGCAAAAAAAAGAAAGTTTTGAGTAAACATCTGGAACAACTGTCCGTATTGTATCATATTCTTCTTGTAGGATTTAAATCTCTTGGTTGTATAATTTCATCCTACTTTTTTCCCAAAAGAAAAGTGAAATGAGAGATACCGCTATAATGGAGATTTGTTCATCGAATAAATATGGTTTGTTAGAAAATCGGAAAAAAAAAAAACATAATACGAAAAGAAGGAATTTTCAAATTCGAAAAAGAAATAGACGATCATTATCAATAATTCTAAATAAGTATTATGTAATTCTTGCAAAATTGAAGACCTTTCTAAAGCATTGATCATATGAGAACAAACAAATGTTTGAAGTGGTTGTAACTGTATACGGCTAAATAACAAATCAAGCACTTGCTGCCGTAGCGTACCATTCTCTTCCTGTGAAAATTCGTCACTAAATGCCTGGAAATGAATCTAATTTTTTCGTTCTATTTCAAAATGGTTAAAACAGAACAATTAACAAAATTTCTGAGATAACGAAAAAATTTTCTTAATTATAAATTATGATAGTTGGAGGAAACAAAACCACTGCTACTAACCACTGCCCATAGTCTTTTTAAGTTTTTCCTAAATTAGGCTAAAGATTTACGAACTATTATTAAATAATTTGCTGACCTGAGCAGCAATAGTTTGGAAAACTGCGAATGCATCATCCTGATTAGCATTGAACAGCAGCTGATGTGATGGCGAATGTTTCAACTGGCTTCGATTAGAAAATGACTGAGCATTAAAGACATCTAATACAGTGCTAGTACCAAAAACTCGAAGCTAAAATTTTAAAATTTCTGAAGAAATTTTAAAAATTAATGTAATCTTTCTTCTCAACACAAATAATGTTTGCATCACGTGATAATATTCTTGTCCAATAACTGCAGGAGTGTATCGTTATTCATAATGTCATTAATGCACCTGAAATACGATAGAATTTTATTGCTAACCTGACGTATACGTAAGGAGGGATCGTTTCCACGAAATATCACTTGTATACAATTCAATCCAACAATACAGCATTTGATCCAGCCAATATATTGCTGAAACCGTTTCATTTCATTAATCCGAGCAGAAAATTAGCATGTTCCAATACACTTTAGCATAGTCAATGTGAATGATTTTTTTTTTTTCTCAAGTCTGTTAATATTATTAAAGACAGCATTTATCTTGAAAATTTTCTACCATGTCAAACTATCTACAAGATATAACATTTATAAATATACATACATGATCAAGACACTCAGAGTGAATCTTTCGGCGTCGTCCATCGCTTTCCGCAGTAATAACTGTAACGGAACACGTTCGATAACCCTCATCACGAACATTATCCACATATACAGTGAGCAGTGTTGCCTTATAGCTTCGAATATCACAATGTACTGTTATATAGCGCGGTCGATTTTTATCCTAAAAAATTTTACAAATTTGAATTTTATCAAAATACGTGAAAATAATTTTGGAAATTTCCAACTTGATATTGTTTGCTAATTCTTTAGTGATTACCGCAAGCAAGTTAATGTTACTAAAAAAAGTTTATTTTCATCAAAAAATTAAAAAGGCCTTATATTTTTACCTACCATGAACACTTTTTTGTTTGATGCATTAGACCAACTGCTACCCTCTATTTTTTAATTTAAAAAAAGAAGAGGGTAGTTGGCCCAATGCATTAAACACTATGTAAGCTTGGATACCTATCAAGGTAAAGAACCATTTAACAATTTCCTCAGTCATCTATATCCTTCGGTAATCAATCATCTATACAGAGCTTAATATTGCTAGCTATCTTGAAGCTCAAACTATTTCGCAAAATTTTTAAAAAATTCCAGTCCGCAATGTTTTTTTTGGAATTTAATTTTAATGTGACCTCTTCACCGGTTTCCCAGAAAGTTTCACTATTCCCGTCAATTAAACATCCAATCATTGCTTGACGGCTTGATGCTTCATAATGCAAAATACCAGTAATATCTTCCATTTGTTTCACATCTGCTTGCGCTGAAAAAAAGACTTCGGCATTTTCTATTCGGACTACTGCTAGAACGTATTGTTGCAAAGACTTTGTTAGTAAATTCTAACAAAATTTATGAATTTTAAAAATTTTTTTCGTAATGTTCCAAAATTTAAACTTCAGAAAAATTTTTAAAAACTGGAATATTTCAACATAATCGCTGAATCTCACTCTTTCTAGGCAGCGATGGTCTATCTTCATGAGATGACCGATGGTCTAATTTTCGTTCGCCATCGTCCAAACTCCACGAATGATCTGAGGATGAATCTGCGAGAACGTTACCAACACTTGCTAACACATCACATATAAGAAAAAGCAAATCCTATAATTTAGTCTTCCTAAGAAAGATATGTAAAGATATGAACCTGACGGACTTTATAAACTATGATGGGTTCTATAACACCATATTCACTTATGAAAGATATTAAAACAGTAAGTCATCAAAAATGAAACCATTTATTCAGATTTACATTACACTATACAAATTTAACGATAAAAATTCATGAATTATTCGAGTGAAACTCTGAAAATTTCAGAGTTAGACAAACCTGTTCATGAACCGTTAACTGGAAGGTCCAAACTCGGAAGCATAAACAGCGTAGGTTTGTGTCCACACCACTTGATTGCAGGATAACCGCAACAGTATGCAGAAAGGAATGTAACTGGTGGATCATTTTACTGGCAATTGGGCCGGCCAAATAACAGACATGCCATGGATGTGGTAAAAGTCGCAAATTTGTTGCTAAACGTAAATTGTTTTTACGCCATCGACATAGGGGTACATAGGAATTCATTGCCGTCAAATATTGCCAAAGAATATCCGCAACACTGAAAAAAAGATGTACCAGTATAATCCTTTTAAAAAAATCCATGTTGTGTCTATCGATAAAGTACAACGATTTCTTAAAATTTTCATAAATATTTCCAATATGTTGTAAATATAAATATAAGTTATATCCTTGAATTTTATTCAATAGCGAAGGTTTTGATGATATCTATAGCAACCGTAAAACTGTACAGCACAACTCGTATTTTTAATTTTCATCTGCTTTATTCTTAATTCATTTAAGCAATGTTATGAAAATTAAAATAGAATTCCTATTTTTCAATAGTTCTAAGATTCTAAAATTGAAAAAAAGATTGTAAATTCAATTTTTCAGAACTCACCTAGATTCGGTTGAAACCAGTTTTAGAAGCCAGTTCCAAACACGAAATGAATGTGCGAAGAATGTAGCACGAGCTACAGCAGTTGCCATTGCTTCTCGTATACGAGCCAAATTATGTCGCTCTGTGACAAAAGCAAGTACTGGTCGACGAAGCGATACGTTTTGATTTGCTAAAATATGATATATTTGAAAAAAAATTCAAAATTTTTGAAGGAGAAAATATTAATTAACATCAAAACAATCATTCAAAATTTGGCAACGAAATCTATTGTTTTCCTTCAGCAATTATCCTCTTTCTTCGTCATCCTTTTACTTTTTAATATCACTAATAACAATTTTAATATCTCTAATAATTTTAATACCTCGGATATACGTCATATCTCCAAAAATTTCACATCCGTATTATTTGAGATATACGATGATTACATAACAATAAACAGTCTTGTTCCTTGTAGCAATTAAAATTAAAGCTACCACTTCAAAGATTTATTAGTTTGTATAAATATCAAGTTTCAAATAAAAATACTTGAAAAATTACGGCTACCCGAAATGTTACTCTGTTCAACCAATGCCAACAGTGACTTTAATGCTACAGATGGACTACGAACAATCTAAAAGAAAAAGGAAATTTGAAATTTATCTGCATTCTTCAAGAATTTCAAAAAAATAAACTGAATTTCGAAATAAGAAATCCAAAAAACTAGTTAAATTTTAAAAAATTTCATTGCATAAATAAAATTACTTCAGCTGACTGTCGTCTTTCATATCCCTCCAACATCTTCCGACGTATCGAACTGACCAATTCACTTCGGTTGGAATCATTTGCCAGGGGCGATGAACCAAGCTAAAATTATTTATATTATTTTTTGAAGCCTGATTCAAAGATAAAACAATTAAATTTCCTGAAATATGGTTGAAAAATAAAATATTATCAGCAGTTCTATTCCATTCAAACTAATTTCTTATCAACTTTTCCTAGCACCTCATGGACAAAAATTTTTTTCTGATACTTTTGAATATCAGTGACAACTATCTTACCCGTCTCTTCGAATACAACGGGTTGCAATTTGAAAGAGCGAAATGAGCACCAACACCAATATGCTTCGGTCCTGGATCACTGGCATATGACAATTTTCGTAGGTAACAACAATTTTCATTTGATAATTGCTATAAATACAAAATTTTAGACTGAAAACTTCTGACTCATGCAAATTATGAAATATCTAATTTTTAATCGTTCTTAATAATCATAATGCTGGGAGTTGATTTCTTTTATTCAAACTCACCTATCTGAGCAATTAATTACCGAGTAATTGTTCAAAACTGAAACATCAATTTTCTAGTTTGATTTCGAAATTGCATGTTTCACTCTTACCGGAAATGAGTGATATAAATCAAATGATAGAAAATCCTTAAGTAAATATGTGTAACGATCTTGATGGTTTTTGTAGTTTATGCAATATCGAAAACTGTCAAAATGACAAACCGGTTGCGATGCTACTCCATCTGTTTGTATACATGCAGAAGTTATTGTTGGTGTTACGACGGATACTTGTGGGAAAAGATTTATAGTCCATCCTGATGTTGCTGTTGATGTATCCTTACTATCACCTTCCATACACGCATTCAGCTCTAACAGAAATATTGCGTTTTGTTTAATTACTGCTTCTGGAGACATTTCTGCAGCAGCTGAAGAGGCGCAAAATTCATGCCATCGATGGCTTCGCTCCTAGAGTGAACACTTTGAAAAAAATCACCATTCAAAAACTATAATGAATTTAATAAGTTCAAATAATTCTTCGAATTCAAAAATAAAATAAAAATCGAAGGGTATCGTTCAAAATTTTATGGGGCAATTATATAAGAAAGAAGACACTCCATTTTCTAATAAGAAATCTTTCAAAAACTTCAATTTCCAAAAAGGCAGTATGAATATGGAAAATTGCAGATAACGGTTGAGTCCAATTTAATGTGCACCGAAATGTCAAAGATTCGAGCAATTAAAAGCGGAACTCCTTGAATGATATCTTCTTTCTTTTCTTTTCAATAAATCACCATTCTAAAACCAGAAAAATGAAAAACATCGAAAACGCATATATATTACCTGCTGATATCCGGATGGAGTCTGTAGCAAATATTTTGATCGACATGTGGCACACATCAAATACCTGAAATAAATAATTCTCTAAAATCTAAAAAAAATTCGAAACATCTCAAAATCAATAAATCGGTTAAAAAAGGTTTACCAAATAGCACTTGGCCGTCCACCGTCACCGCAATTTCCTGACCATCCACTTGTATATTTACCGGAACTGTTATATCCCTGACCACCGGAATATTTGCCACATCCGGGATGTGCAGTGCGCATATGCGTGGTCACTGGTGCAGTATGCCACTCTTCACAAAGCTCACATAAATCCTTTCGTTGAGTTGATCTCTTGAAACAATCTTTCATTTTTTAATTTATAATACTATTGATAATTTTTAGAATCTTCAAAAATATCTCTCTATTAACTGACAAGTGGTAAAAAATGTAATTAAAAAACTGACAATAATTTTAAAGTTCAAAAAAATAATAAAGGAAATGGATAATTAAAGAGCAAGAAAAACGAACCTGCCGAGAGTTGTCAATACTCACACTTATAGGATTCACGTTCAACTGTTGAACGGTTATTGGACGCAGAAATACTGAGCGCTGTTCAATGCTCGCTTGTACAGCCGTATTAATTTCTTGCCAGATACTGAAAAGTGAATGCAGTGGTGTAGCCATTATTAGTTCCATTCGATTTTGACCGCAATTTATCTGAAATAAAAATAAGTTGGAAATAAAAAGTTAGGCCGAAAAAATTTCCTGATTTATCCGCAGTTTTTTTTAACACTTATTTGATTTCTATCTTAACTTCTACATTTTTTTCCTATCTATAAAGTGCATTAGTTTCTATATAATTAAGTTTATTATTTTTAAAATAGAATGTCTATTTTTAATAAATAGGGACTTACGGTATGTAATTCCGGATGAAATTTAAGGTAAGTACTGCACACCATCGCATCCTTCACTAATCGTTCATGCCACAGAAACGCAGCGAATACAGTTCGACAACAGTCAACAATTGAAGGCTTCAGTGCTTGTACCGGCTGCTCACTTCTAAAATTGAAACAGAAATTTATTGAGTTCAAATAAATTATAATCTAAGTACTTTTCTACTGTTAAGCTCATTAAACTTGATATTTTATATCTAATTTATTGCAACCTCGATCGTGGATAAATTTGTGCTACTGGTTTCTGCCCTGTCGGCGAACCTTCATCATTACCATTGGTACAGCGTTGCGTAGCGGCACTTATTTTTTGTAAGTATCGATTGCCAGTTAAATCCTATAAATCCTTCCATGAATTTATTTAGCAACCAAAACTTAATAGAAGTGAAACTCGAATTCCAATAATGACTTAATTATAATTAATTATTGCAAAAATTCAAACTCAAAATTTCAACTTTATGAAACTTTCGCTCATATTCAAACCAAATTTAATTTCAAAGTTAACGAATATGTAAATTTAGCTTAAAATTAAATATTCAAGAATACTTGAAATTTTTCACGATTTCAACAAAATGAAAGCAAAAAAAGTAAATTGATTCAGAAATTGTCAAATAAAAACTTACCATGAAACAGTTTGGCGATAGTCTCTTACCTGCACAAAAGCATATTTTTGATCGGAGCCTGATAACCGTATCCATATTCCTTGCTTATTGTGAAGCCAACCGGATGATCTTATTTCATCGGTTTCTGTATTGTTAATAACATCACCAGAAATGGCATCTACTGATGGATAATTATAAACTGGTACTGGAAGTGATCCACATATTGTGTATATCTATAAGAAGTTCAATCCAGTTCGAAATTATTTTAAGGAGTACTTTATGATTATTAAAAAAAAAAAGAAAAAGAACTCGATTATTCAAATTGACATAATCTTTGCAGAAAAAAAGAAAATCTTCACTGTTTGCAATGTACATCTTTAATTCTCCTTTACTACGGCTCAACTTGCTGTAATCTTTGGTAATTCTAATCTTCAAAATGAATTGCGACATAGAAGTTTATTTATATTTCAGATTAAGAAAAATTAAATTACCTCCTTAACATCCAATTGCAATGACTGCTCAAGATACTGCTCATTGGTTGGTCTTGCATTCTGCGGTAACTGGATGGTGGTACTTAGTAAACTGGAGCCAAAGGTAAGACTTTCTGCAGAATTTGATTGTAGCAATAAAAATGAGCGTCTCAGATGTTTACTATACTGCAAGCACCAACCCTGAAAATAATCATTACATAAGGTTAAAAAATTCGGTTTCACTTTATTAATTTAAATTAAACTCTTCATTTCTCACAAATACCACACGATGCAAATAGTGTTATTACCAAAATTAACTGAACTATAAATACTTGAGCATCGCATTTAGACCTCGAGAATGAAAATAAGGTCATAAAAGTAAGTTGAAATTTTCCGAACACCTCCATAAATACATAAGCAAACATTCACTGAATATGACTCTGCATCATCAGCAGAGAACCAACCATGTCGCTCGTCTTTCATTCTGACAATAACAAACCTTTAACGACACATACCTGCGAAGGTAATTGCGTATTACAGTACATCGCATATGCTTCATCAGTAAGCCGTAACCAAACACCATCCGTATTTTCTACTTCTTCGATATAAGAAACGGTGGTACCACGAGGTATAATACCAATCTCTGAAGAATTCAGCGTTGGCGAAGCACGGATTCGTATACCTCTTGTCATTAGTTTCTGATCACAAAAAGCAAAACGTGTCCTGAAAGTATTTTTTTTTTTTTAAAGATTTCTTATATTTTTATTTCGCCTCACCTTCTCGCAGTAAGATTCAAATAAAACCTGCTAAAATGGGCCACCTTTCGACTTAAACGATTTTGACTGCCTTCTTTCAATGACACTGAATCACCAAACACATTACTATCTCGAACCTTAAAAAAACATAAACATTAACAAACAGCGTAAAAAATTTGAAAATCATACTATGGACTCTCTCTTTAAAAAAGAAAAAAAAAGTAACACAATACTTTTTTCAAGCAATGTCTTGCATTGAAAACTAATGTATAATGTGCCCTGAAATCCGCATAATATCGTATAATATCGTTTTTTTAATTACCTCAACCAAATAGCTCTGGGCCAATTGAAATCCATCTAAACGACATTCGATTCTATATGTGCCGCCATGTTTGGGTGTCCAGCTGGTTGAAAAACTGAATAAAAGATTGTTTGAAATTATCGTGGACTTAATCATAGGGAAAATGAAGTGAAAAAACTATCCACTGAATGAATATCAATCCGCTTTCTCATACATTCCTAGAGTTAAATATCTCCTTTACTTTAGATGGATCGAATTAAATACTTACTGTATCCTGGAAATCAATTGGAAAGTTAATTGCTGGCAAGAAATCAAAAAACGACAAACCTGCCATCAGTCTCTTGGTTTACAATAAGCTGCTCCTTCATCATCGTATCTTTGTAACATGCAAGACGTAATTCCTCAAAGCAATAGTCCTGATAAGCAGTCATCGTCGTAATCGAAACATATCGCGCTTTGTTAATGTAAACTGGACGATATGGCTCCTTGAAAATTTAATTTAATTTCAGAGAAGTTTAACTTAAGTTGTCAATCATTAGTTTAATTTCAAGAATTTATTGAAAGGAATAGAGAAAAAAATAAGCATAAATTAGCCATTTCATTTACTCTTTCCTCTTATATATCAATCTCTCATATTATAGAAGCAAAGAATTTTCAAATTGTAAAATTTACCTTGATGAATTGTGGCAGAGGAAGACTTGTGGCTGACCAATTACGAATGACAGTTGGACAAAGATTTGAATTGCTATTTTCTGCTGCCATACCAATCCGGACCGTAATTTCGACCTTCATATTCGGACATATTGCAAGACGACCATACTGATCTCGAGGGATGAGTTTTATCTGAAAGGAAAATTCATATTATAATGATAATTATCATTGGATTTCATCCTTCTCAAAAAACAATAAAAACCTATTGATGGATGAAAGCAGTAGTCATTAGTCTCTTAATCCTATTTCCATTATTAACCCCAATTGGTCTTACATTTCCATACCTATGTAACTAAACCATAATGTAAACATTGTCCAGTAAAATCAAACAGGAAAATATTTCTAATTATCCTTATGAGAGATGCAACTTTTTTTTTCGCAATTACCTGGGTGGGTATTCTAAGTCGTGTCTCTTCATCAGACATTTGCAACTGACTAGAATGAAGATCAACAACGGGTTCATTCATCATCCATCGTGCCAAGAAACCAGCAAGAGTACTTGTAGAAGCAGCAATAAACTCTTTCAAGAATTTCAGATCTTAAAATGAATTGTTTTGCAAATTTGATAAAATTAAGCAAACTTTATTCTGCACTAAGTCAAACTCCATTAATTTACACGAACTTTCGACAAAAAAAAAACTAAAATATGGAAGAGTGGAAATAGAAGAAATATCCTTATATTTTAAGAAGATAGCTATTATTGTAATTGAACTTTAACTCAATCAAATCGACAAAAATCTCATTCCTGACTTTACCTGAAGTTTGTGTAGGACTTGGTAAACTACGCTTTAGAACTTCATTGACTGTTGGTACATGGGAGAGATTTAACCCTTTCCGAAGCAGCGTACCGTGTTTACGGACAATATCATCAATTTCATCCTCGATTATCGTTATTGCTGCTACCACTGTTTTAACTGATGGAATCTGAAAACGATAGAGAAAAGTGAAGTGCATACATTTACTCTCTCTTCTTCGAAAAGTTTTTATAGTTCAGTATGCTAAATCATAGCAATAAATTTTTGAAAAATATTGAAAGCGTTTGAATAAAAAGTTAAAGGAAATTGTCCAAATCATTAAAACTAAGAAAATAAAAAGAAATTGTACCTGGACAAGTAATCTGCAAGCACTTGCACAAATCCAAGTCAATTCTTCTTCTAGAATCATGCCGGAATCTTTTTCCGAATACCGATATCCTGTAACTGTACATCGATAACCATAGATCTGAAAAACTCGACTCTGTACACCAGTACAAAAGAAATTAACTTCCAGTGAAAATTTGAATACTTCGCCCCTGAAAACTCTGACATTCAAAAATAAGTTAACAGAGAAATTTTAAAGATGATACTATAAACAACCTGTTCAACAGGCTTATCTGTTGAATAAGATGCCGATTCCAGTATGAACCATAAATTGCAGCCCGGAATCAAAAGTATACGATCAGGCCAGCTGCGATCACCGCAATATCTAAAAAACCGAAAATTTATCTGTTTAATAAAATCTTTTTCTTATGAGAACTTTAAAGTAAAAAAGAAAAAGTAACCTTCCAATAGGTACATAACATTCAGTACCAACTTTGGCATAAATCCATAAAATATCATCTGCTTGACCAGTACAGCATTCTTCGCTGAACTGCACCGTCATAAATTGGACTTCTTTTCCGAAGTCGACAACCTATTGAGAATACGAGTTCAATTTTGAAATCGAAAATTTTAATTGCAGCATTTACTTGGAATAATTAATCATGCTTCCATTAAGATTAAACGTTGCTTTTTATGACATTAAACGTTGCTTTTTATGACATATAATGAACGTTGGATAAATAAGAGTTGGCAATTAATTTAATAAACATTTCTTATTGAACCTTTTAGTTTATTCATTTCATCTTAATTAAACTTTACTTGTACATTATATTTATACATTCATTTATCTATACTTTATTTATACATAATGCTTTATACTCTCAAATGATTGGAAAAATATATATTCAACATGTTTCGTTGATAATTATAATGGAATAATCATATTCTGGATTGGAATTATAAGGTATGAGAACTATCCAAGCATTAAATATAAAGACGTAATACACGTCTAGTTTCTGATCGAAACATTGAAGTGTAATTACTGCATGAGTTAATTGATAATAAATTTTATTTACTAAGCTAAGCCAAATACCTGCGAATGGATCCCACAAGATGAATATGGATGTGTTGATTCAACAACTGTTTGTAAAGTACGTGAATAAGAGCTGTTCTGCTGTGTTGACCTATAAATAACAATAATCATATAATTGTTCAAACTAATGTTATATAGCTTGCTTAATTAATTATTAATATTTGCTAAACTAATTACCTCGCAAGTGCACGTTCTCGCTCCTCAGCAAGTCGTTCACCATTTGCTGATGAAACCATAGGCAGTAGCTCATCCAACACTGCAACTACATCTAATGCACGTTGCGGATTCGATTCCAAAAAAACCATTATATAACCTTCAAGAAAATTCTTCATTCTGCTGACATTATCACACTTTAGGAGATGTAATCATAACATTATCATGTTTTCATATCATTTATCAGACACAAATTTAAAAATTGTATTTCTATTTGACTTATGCGGAATGCATATGATTTAATGAATCACATAACTAATGAACATATTCAAAACTTATTTTTCCCCGATTATCTGCTCTTATAATGGATAGCAGATAGAAGAGGAAGAACATAAGCTTTGAATGTTTTTATAAATAATAAATAATAACAGATAATAATGATAGTTAATAAACGAAGTGATAAAACTACCTGCAATGCTTGAACAAAAAGATTGTTCCTGAGATAAAAGATTCCCAGCTGCAATTAGATCCGATATTTTGGATGATAGCATTCGAATTAGCAACAAGAACCAATTAGCCAACTAAAAAATAGTAAATATATAAGTTGCATTCAGATAAATTTCTGATTTCACTCTGAGAAATCAGGTGTGTCCAGCTAAGCACCAAAAGGCTATCAAGAGTGAAACGCTATGTTTTAATAAATTGCACAGAGACTAGAAGAATGAAAGCAACGTTTATCCATTTTATTGGGACGAATCTCTAAAGGAAATTTTGCAAGCAAGAAGTTTACTATGTTATTAGGTTTTCTCTCTTATCAGTTATGCTATACCACTTTCTCGACTTAATTATGTCAAATATTCGATACTGCAATACCTTCCTCTCCAAATCAGATTTATATTGTTAACCTATTCTTATAATAGATTCCTGATACTTTTAGAGCTTTCAGGGTTAGTTTATAGCTCGAAAACTGAATTTAAATCAAGAATTTTCAAATTTTGTCGGAAAATCAAGAAAAGCAAATTCTTTTGAAAGCAAGAACAGGAACCATAAATTATTGTAAATTCTAAAAAGAAATAAAAGATAACAAAAAACCTGTTCAGGATTAGCCAACTGCTGAATAACACCGCTTTCATCATCCTGCACGGAATAGAGAACGAATGGTATTTGGCCACGAGACAGGGAAGTTCCATTTAGACTTAAACTACACGATTCAAAATGCATTCGGCCTCCGTTACATAATCTAACAGTACCAATGCCGCCTAAAAAAAAATTTTTTTCTAAAAACCTCAGTGGAAAGTTTAACATTTAGAATTAGGTAATTTGGAATTTATTTTGGTATATCGTTCGATGTAAATCTTTATGCTTCGGAATAATCGGAAAACTAATCAAAACGTATACTTGCTATCATTAGCGGTCCGAAAAATTCTCATATCTCTATTAAAAGAACTTATTGCTCATTTTTTGGCTCTATAAGTTTGATGAATATGCTCGATCATTAACTCTCACAACTCCGGTATTCAAGCAGCAGTATCTATTTTTGAAATTTGTGAAAATAAGTTTAACTGCACTGATTTTACAACACTTCTGAAATGACAAAAAATAAGGGAAAATGCAAAAGAAAATCTCCTGATATCAAAATAAATCGAGCGAATACTGTGGAATAAGCTAAAAAAAATGCATGAAAATATAAAATTCGAGTTCAAACCTTCACCACAAAATGTTTTGCCACCATTAATTTGTAATCTGATAGCATAGGTACAACCAGGTTGCAACTTAATAGCTTTAGTCAATCGTAACAAAGCAATTTCTCGCTGACAAGGCTCAAATTTGTTTGCCAATGTTCCAACAACCTTTTCCAGTACGTCCCATTGTTCATGGGCTGCATCACCACGATTAAACAGTATCTAAACTTGCTGCATTTATCAAATCTATGATAAAGGGCAGAATACAGCAGACATATAGTGAAATATTGGAAATCACAAAAATCTTGAAATGAAAAAGCTCAGATTACCTCACATACAAAACCCTGCTCCTGATCATGATGTGCACAGTATACACCAACACCATATAAAGTAATGCCGGTTAAATCAACACTTAATGCAATTGCATCGCATGCACCACTACTTACATCCCAACTTGCATGTGCCGAAGTATGTCGAAATCTAAAATAGAAGTTTAGGATTTTCGAAATTTCAACAACATTTGATTGAAAAATTCATCTATCGGTACAAAATGAAATATAGTAGCTATCCATAAACGAGTGAAAGAACTATTGAAAAGGGAACACATCGTCATATGCTATGACCTTACTACAATCAATACCATAGATTATTGCATGTTACCGCATATTAGCTATAAGCACCACTGAAAATAACCAAATAAATTTTTGGCAATTAATAATGATGACAACTATAAAAACATATATATGATAGATATAACGGAGAAATAACAGGCTTATGCTAGAATTCTGTACCGCTGAGGATAATTACGTATTAACAAGGAGACAAATTAAACTGCAAAAGTGCAACAAAAATACCTATTTGGTGTTTGAAGAATAGGCGGACCATCGCCAGCAGCATCTTTAGATGTTACCAATTCTCGTGCAATTGCAGTAATTAGTGAATGTGCAGCAATTTTAAGCCGCATTCGACTCTCATTCTAAAATAATTAGATATAAAGCAAGTAAAGCTACCTTGAAATAATCACTTAATATCTAAAAGTTTCCGATAGCTTAGATTTCCAAGAATATATTATCGAATTTTAACTTAAAATCAAATATGATTTACCTGAACCAACGTTGTTGATGTAAAAGCCATTTCAAAGAGAAACCGAAATATATTTTGTATGGAAACAAGATGTTGGTTTCCAGATATTTTTTTTTTACCAAACTGTTCGTTTATTTTAGCAAGCAAAATCGGGAACTGCATAAAGCTACGTTCAGAACCAAGCAAAGTTGGTAAGACCTAAAGTGCAACAATTTTGCGATGAATCCTTTATTATCATAAATTCCACTTTTTCGAATGGTAACATCTCCTGCTAAATGGTCGGCCAATCCATTATTGCAGAAACGAAAGTTACAGCAATAAATCTGCATTCATAATCACATATAACAATAATCGTTTCATTGGCTTCCAATGCGCCGCAGTTAACCCTTATTTTTCTGTTTATCATTCAACTCGTCCCAATTTTTTAATGAAATAAATTTCTAATATTTTGAAAATTTTAATGAATTTCTGAATATATAAAAAAAGAGCAATAAAATGCTCCTTACATATTCCTGATTTGATAGCGCATTCAATAATGGAACTAACGACCATTCACGGTTTGGTGTTGACATCAAAAAGGAAAGTCGATCCAGAAAGACTGCTGAACTGGGATAGAGAACATGCGAACATTGCACTGCACAATTAACTGTTTCTTCCAGTAATATTGAACAAGCTGCGCTCTGAATAATAGTGTGGTATCGGACTTTATAAAATTTTAAAAAGCGAATTCAAATGTTAATTTCAATAATAAGATTTAACGATTTAACAATCAAAAAGGAAATCTGCTCAATTACCTGGCTAAAATTACCGTACGATATTTTCAAAGCATTTGAAATTAAAATCATTTAATGTACGGAAATATTACTGTAATATCCAATTCCGCAGCATGATTTTAAGTATTCAACAATAATAACAGGCCATGCTGACTAGGTATTTGTAACATAAGTATTTGACGGTATTTGTGGCATAAGTTACCTTGGGTTAAATATGATAGTAACATGAGTAAAAATCAATTCGTTCAGATTTTTATTCGAAATAATTAGGTAAAGGAAAAAAATTAATGAAATATAAGAATTAAATTTAAAAACAGTTGATAAAAAAATCAGTTAAAAATACTTACATCACCACGATGATCATTTGCAATTTCAAAAATTGAACTAATTATAGATGCGAATCGTACCATTTGTTCAGCAATACTACTCGATGGCTCTTTTTTATTTATGTGTTTTCTACTCTTCGATGGGAAGTAAAGTGAGCAAATATAAAATCTGAAACTGACATACTCTTGTGTGAAATATCCAGGACTAAAAAAATTCTCGCCATTCTATATAAATTTATATTGAAAATATCTAAACTACATGAAGAACTCAAAATCTTCGATGATATTTGAAATGTTACTTCTGGAATTTCAATACGAAAATATATTTGGCTTGATAATAAGCATTTTATGTAAATTATAATAAAATTAACCGTAAAAATCTTAATGACAGGATGACAATAACCATATTATATTCTTGGAACCATGTCTTATCTTCATCAGACATTTCAATCAAAGCCTTTTGAATAGACCAATCAAGCAGACGAAACAATGACTCAATTGTAATTGTTGAAACCGCTAATAAATGATGTGAACTTATGGCACACGAAATATAATTATAGGAGCTAAAAACAAAAGGATCTACAAACCATAATTTATTTAATGAACTGATCGTTTAATTGTAGTTTGATAGTAAAAATGATTAAATAGTGATAAATACTGTTAAACGTGTTTTTAGCAGAAAGAATGTCCATTTTTTGCTAATTAATATTTGGTAATATAAAGCAATTTGTACTTCAATATTCAAATGAGTAAATCATAAGGCTTTCGGAGACTATACAGACATAACTAATAACTAAGCAGCTACCAATAAAAAAGTCTTTCACCAAACGGTTAGTTTGTTCCAATGATTCTAACAATAACAGCTACCAATTAAAGTTCTTCAAACTTTCAAATTTCGTAGTTAAATACTAAAAAATTATCAATTATCATTCATTTTGAACCGATAAAAAGACATACATATCCAGAGTTTTATCCTTTGCATCAAAATTAGGTAATTGTCCATCGAATGCCTCCGAAACATACAAAAATTCCGGAATTTGACCAACATTAATATCGGTTCCATTGTTGGACATACGTGAATTGCGGAAAAAGAATTGCACCCCACCATCACCAACAACATTTGATTGTCCATTGGAGCCACAATCAGAACTTGGACCACTCAAAAAATTTGAATTTACATGTGATTAAAATCATTTTCATAAGATCTGAACTGTAGCAGTAAATTTCATAAGAGTGACACGAATGTAGGATAGACCGATGCGTTCGTTTGTATTAAAATAAAAACGAGTGATTAATGTCATGACGAAAAAAGGACATTAGTAATTACAGCAGTAACATATAAACGGTTCAAAACTCAACTAAGCTAATATAACTTAAAATACAATTTCAAATCTATCAGATTGGTCTCGTATAACAATTGATATTAGATATCCTCGCTTGATAATAAGTAATATGCTCTGGACATTCGCATCAATTCAAATATTTATCTTCAGAAGAGATTGCTTTTTTAACTTCAAAAATATTCCTTTCTTGTAAACTTAAACTTACTTAATTTGTGCACAAATAACGTGCCACAGGTTAGATTTAATTAATATGGACCGTGGGAATAATAACTGTGCTTTCTCGTGTGCAGCACATTCATAGAGCATTTCGTCAGACTCACTGAGTAACTCAACATTCTGCTCGTCGTAATCCGGTGGACAAAGACGATAAAGTTTTAACCTGGAAAGAATGTTTTACAGCTATTTTCATTTTTCTGGTTGTTAAACATTTTTGTACTTTAATCGTCGTGCCATATAGAAACAAAGTTAGCAATTACTAAGATGCAACAAAATTTTTCCGCAATAAATCAATAAAAAATTACAATAATTAAACACCTGAACAGATTCCTTTCAAAAATAAACTTTTTTGAATGCTTTACTAGAAATGATTATTCAAAGCTATACTTCGCAATGTACTCGCCACGTCCGCCATACAAGCCAACGCCGAAAAATCGAATATCCCGTGAAGTACGGAACTGAATTGCTTCTACGGAATGGGCTGAATATCCCCAACCACCACCATATCCATCAAAACGATTGATACGTTGATAACCACATGATAAGTTTCCTCCATTTACGGCACCAACCAAATTTGATGCTTTTGGATCCGTAATAAGCTGAATACTCTAAAATTTCAAAAATGACATTTAGTAATCATATCATGAGCCACATTTCATGAAGTGGATCGGCATAAATTTTCTCTCAAAATTTAAATTTATGTTTTTGTTAAGAACCTTTTGTGCAGACGATCGTTTGCTTTCCAGCACCGTTGTAGCATAAGCGATTCCAAAAAGATTCATAGCAACTTGTTTGATAGATAAACTTGTTTTGTTCGATACTGGAATTGTAAATTCGGGCGCACGAAGAAATCTAATTTCTTTGACAATCTCTTCCAAGGTTTCGTCAAAGATAGCATCTGATTTACCAGAAATTGGAATAGAGTCAGTGATGGATCTGATACGCATTTCAGCGGTATTAAATCCCCACAATAAATTATACTTCGATTCCAAACACCAGCTATAAATTTTCTTACCATTTGCGTTGTCTAAGAAAGACAAATCGGAATTGAAACTGATAATGACAAAGATGTGCTAAATAACTCAGAAGTGACTATGATGTATACTATCGATAAATTATCATCAAAATAAGCCAAGTAATTGATAAGATAGTGCTAATTAAGTCATGGCAAGTCAAACAATTCAGAACAGACACATAAATAACCAGGTTAAAACTTTACGACGAAAAAAGTATAAAAGAATGAAAAAGAATTTAGCATACTTAGTGTAAAGACCTTCAGTACCCAGTGAATACTGGTAAAAAGTATTAAATTTACGTCGTATTGCCATATAATTTTTGCCGATCTGATTCGGAAATATCACTATAGTTTCACTATCTGCAACGATCTGCAAGCAGAAGGAAAGAAAACATTAAATCAATTGAAGTGGACGATGAATAATAAAATTTATAATTTAAAAAATTGCGTTCTTTTTGAGCTTTGTAAAATGCATATTTCCATTTATAAAACGCATATATTTTGCATGTGTTAGCATTTATAAGCAAATAAAATTATCGGAAATATTCAAGAAATAAAGTAGTGATTTGACTTTCAACGTTTAAAATTTAGAAAATATATTAATTTTAAAGGTTTCGGTTTATAAAGAGATCCCGGTGAAGTGTCCTGCCCTAATGACAAGAAAGATTAGCATTTTAGTATATTAAAGATATCTTTTTTAATAATAATCTCCAAACATTATCACTAAAAATATATTCTTATTGCGTGATTAAAAACGTCGTACTAGGAATATCAAAACAGTGAATTCAAAGTGATTGCCGAATGTTGTCTGCAACTACATGATGTTTTTCATGTTACAATTATGTGTCCGATATATCAAGCAAACAGTAGCTTGCTACAACAGATTAATGATTTCCACTATAAAACATGTACTTAAATTAATGAAATTCGTTTTTTTTTAAATCTTAGAAAATCAAAAATGTAACGCTTGCCTGACAATCTGAAATGATATCATTGCTGTAGATACGAATTTGGCTATGAATCAGAGTAGTATCGCCGGATGCACCAATCCATGTCGCAACAGTACCACTTCCACGACCATATCCTTCCACAAACGATGGCACCGCAAACCAATTTTTTTCGTTTCCTTTTCTAAACATTATTTATTTCAAATTATCTAAAAATTTTTTACTATCAAAATCAAAATTTCAATTACCTTGCAAGCTGACCCTGCCTATGAGCACCAAATGTGATTACAGATCCATCTGCTGTCCTTAATACTGTATGATTTGAGCCAGCAGCAATTTGAACCACTTGTACATTACTTGGTACGTTCACCTGTAAACACTTCATATTTTTTTATGCATCTAAAGTTAATTATGCATGATGCAAAATTAATTTGTCAAGTATAAAAAGAAAACTTTTCTTTAGTATTTGATAGATGGAATGAATGGATAGACAGATGGACATATGACAGATGAGTGGATGTTATTTAAGAGAGAGAAGATCAAAAAAGATATAATCAACCTCATTTGAACCAATTTTTAAACCATCAAAAAATATAACCATTTATTAAATTATTCTTATAGATTGAGTTTATAAACTGCTGAAAAAAATCAACCTTATGCGGGCCAACACATTTCCTTAGATGACCAACACCCAGCTGCCCGTGACAATTTGATCCAAAAGTGAAGACCTGTCGATCAGCTGCTAACACAACAGTATGATAATTGCCACAACATACGAATGAAACCTAAATTTATATAAGTTCGCATTTAAAAGGTGATGTAAGTCGTGTTTTCAATTGCAATCCAAATGAGTGTAGATAAACAATTTTAAGTATGAAATCAGAAAATATATTAAATAAACATAGAATTTGAATTCAATCGAACACTGGTAATTTCATTTTCAACTTCCAAATCTATATTCGTTAATTAATAAGACAATATGATCAGAGTTGATTAACTTACTTTAATTTCGGGACTATCTCTCTGAAGAACTAGACGAGACGGTGGAAATACTGCTCCTGGTGGTGTTATTCGCATGTCGCGATCAAAGGCATCGATCATAAATTCACCGCATGCACGACATAAACCACACCTAAGCGAGATTAATTTTTGTTTACTGTTTTGGGCTATTTCATTCACAAATATGCAATAGTGTTTTTTTAAGGTCAAAAAAATCTGTGAAAATGACAGTTAAAAAAACTACTAAAGTCTTGCATCAAAAGGAGAGTAAATAACCGAATGTTTGTCAATTATCAATCAACTTCATATAATTAACACTCATTTATCTATAATCTTAGGTATCCAGATCATAAAAATGATTTATTCAGCTTAGATTGTTTACCTCATTTCGAAGGATGATCTTATTAACATAGTTCCAATAATTCAAAATAAAAGTAAAACAAGTATAAGAAATAAAAGTTTAAACCTTAAGCAACATGTTTCACCTTCTCCACATGTGCATGGCATCCCTTTCACATCACGTTCAGTCCTTATTGGTGCACATCTGAACAACTCCTCAGGAAATTTCAGAAACATGATCAATTATTAATCAATTTCAGAACATTATTTAAAGAGAGAAAAAACATATTCTAAATTTTCTAAAATTATAGTATAATTGTTAAATCACCGATTTCCACGTGCCGAACATTTGCCACATTTCAAACAGATAGAAGCAAAATCTTTGACCCAAAGATGTTCATTCGGAAGACAGTACGAACTTTGTTCTGCTTCGTCGGTTTTTGGTATTTTAGACAGCTCATTTTCACTTATTCCATTAGCACCTTCTGGATGGATGTAAGACTGAAAAATTATTACTATGAATTTTATTTAGTTAATTTAATCAATCACACAATCATTAGGTTGCATAATACGATAAAAATCTATATATCAATTAATACATGATTTTAATCTGTCTTTCGGCTTGATAATGCTAACTAATTTCCTGATGTTTACATTCCGATGTATTTGTTAAGATCACATCTCACTTTTTTTCATGAATATCTATCATTTCAAGAATATACCTCGATTCTACCGCACTGATTGAGATTATTCAAGCCCCATGTATAGAGGTGACCATGACGTGTAATTGCAACAGCATGGGTTTTGCCAAGAGCTATGAATGCCAAATGCACATTTTCTAAGCCATAAATATGCCCAGTTTCCGGATGACACTGCATTGTATGCCGGCCACAAACATATGCCTTCCCATTATCCATCACGTATGCTATGCTTCCAGCAGATACTGCTACTGACAAGCAGCGCCGTCTGAATCCAGAGACGTTTAAGCAAAATCAAGTTTTATATGTATGTTAAAAAACAGAAATTTTTGTGGAGGCAAGAAAACAAAAGATGTTCTAAAGAAAGTCTTATCATGTAAGTTATCATTCGAAAATTATTAGTGAGTTAAATAAATTCATTACTATAACAGAATTATTATTGATAAATGAAGCACAAAGATCTTTGAAAATATTCTTTAGAAATATCTTTTACCTGTTCACACTTTGAAATTTCCTCAACTTGAGAGCCGCTGAGCCGGCTTCCTGTTTTTGAAAACGACCAGCAGTTGGACTACCTTGGCGTACCGCATCAGGCCCTACACCAGCAATCCATATGTGTCCGGATCCAGAACGTAATACAATCGTTTCCGTGTCAAAGCCAACCGCTATTGAAACTATTGATTCCGGCAAAACTAGCTTCATCCAGTTGCATCCAACATTCTAAAATGTCAAACACTGTAAAGGCAACGATTTTATCAAATCTATCTCAAGATTGAAAAATTCAATCAGAAGAAAGAAAAAAACAAAGCTGTGGAATTCTTGAGAAAAATTCCAGATGCTTCTAAGATAAATGGACAATATTCTAGGATTTATATCATTGTCTACCTGCAAACCTAGTCGGGTACCATCACCAGCATAATAGACTTTCCCGTTTCTTGCAAGCAGCAATGCCATATCTCGATTCATTTGTAAATCCGATGCCTGAGCTAAAAAAAGGACTTTTTAGATCAACCAGTTATGCACATCCAAAGTACAACATTAGAAATTTCTTCACCCCACTTCATCTGATTCTAAGTTCATTTTCACACATTTTTTTGCTTTTCCGAAAATTCTCGTTGCTCCTCGTTCTAATTTTTTATATTTACTTTATCATTATCAACATATCCACATTCTGTCATTTTGGAAAGATGCATTCATGTTTCAAAAAGTGATTCTATATAAATCAACCTTGTAAAGATTTAGGAAGGACTAAAGGTAATTCATGTGGTATCGGATATGTTTCACCGACAGCGATATAATTTAATTCCGCAAGTCGGAATTTCTGATTCTGTCGAAGGTCCCGAATTGGAGTGAATGAATCGTCCAACGGAGTAACCTAGAAATGAAATCAAATTCTATTACTGCATTCTTTGCCGTTTTCAAAAATAATGTAATTTGAAATCAATTGAAAATCAGAATGAACTGTTGAAATTTACCGCCAACGTCCATTGTTCGTCTACAGTGGCTTGATAGAAAGTTGTGCCATCAGTGAAAATGGTACCTGAATTGCTGAAGTTATTGCAAAAATAAGAATCAGTTAAGGCGCGAATTAAAAAATGCGGTAAACTCAGAATATATGATTTCTCGTCTCGCTGATAACAATAAGTTACAATGCACAAAATTATATTAGCCCATATATATAGAGGCAAAAATTAAATGGCTTTGTTCGACAGTAAGACTTAAATTTAATTTTGCTTGATAAGACCTGACCGGTTCTTTCAAAAGTTAAAAAAGATTTTAATAGTAGTACCTGAACTGACACTTGTATGTAGCATAATTTCTCCGATTTCACGAAGAGTATTGGTATCAATGACCCACATACGGGATGACTGACGTCGCCGAAGATATAAAGCACCACCACATATTGCTAACCAAGAACCTTTGCTGAAACATGAAAATGAAGCAACCGATAACGCCATAGTTTGTATAATTAAATGAATATCACGTGAAATTTTAATTTATTGAAAAACAGTTAAATAAAGAATAGAATTTTTATCGAGAAGATGCTACCTACTTATGACCTTGTTTTACACTGTATCATAATTCATTTATCCATCAAGTTCATAAAAGAATACATTTCGAAAACTGGTGCAAACTTCACTGTTAAAATATTTTCCCTTGTAAAAGATTTTGAAGCATTGTTAAATGAGGAAGGAAAAAGTTTTCTTCAAAATTAGAAAAACTTACTTTGCTTTTAAATTATTATTTGAAGCATACAATTTGCCTTCGACAGTTTCTGCCAGACCTGTGCCATATTTGAATAAACCGTAACATGCAAGAACATACACATATTCTCCTTCAAACAATCAAGTTTATTTCATTAGAAATTTCGAAAGAATTCAAAAAAAAAAACAGATTTATTGTGTCTGAGAACTTAGAAACCTTAAACATAAAATATCTGTTGGATCTCTAAAAGCACCATTAATGCAAAACGGAAAAAAAAATTTCATTATTCAGTTTTTCCTTTCTGTAGAGATGTGTATTATTGATTTTTTAAATTTAAAAAAAAAAGAATATCACAGAAAAAATTTTGAAACATTATTTCCAAAGCTTCTTCCTTTTATGATCAAATCTCATACTGTCAGTATTTTGTTTGGAAAAAATAAGTTCAATTTCAGTCGTACCATCACAGGCAATTGCTCCGGTAAGTCGACGATCATCTGGAGTATCCGGAAGGATATTATCTGGTATTCGCACATCAAAAGATGATAATACGGCATGTTCTGCCAAACAGTGCGACCACCAATCACCGGTACTGAAATAAATTTCGGAAAATTTAGCACTGATACCAAAAATTACTTTCCTACTGCCATGTTAATCAATTGATATCCCTCCGATTTGAATTTATTATTATCTTCATCACGCATCAACTACACAGTAAAAGTGCAACAGTTCTGAATGCCGAATTAAATTCCACAAAAATTTCAATATTTACCATCCTGGCTCATTACTGTTCCGAAGTAGAGCGCGTCGTACCAAATTTGCTAATTTCTGATAATTTTCTGGTACCTCAACTAATATAGTTGCATCATCTGGTAAGTTACTGGGTTTATCACAGAAGAGAGTAGCTACTGATGAAAGGATGAATTCTGGAGCACCATAAGCAATTGCTAAAGCAATCATACATGATACTGCTTTCGCTGATACTTCAGCAGCGCCTGAAATCTGATTCAAACTTTCCTTGAATCTTACAAAATACTTTTCATTTCAATCTCTCGGAAATGACAAAACACGTACAAATATATATATTGGAACTATGTAATTAGAAAAAAAAGTTGAGATTTCAACTTTTAACAAACCTTCCATTCTTAATTGGTAGAGCATATTAAACATGCTTTGTATTGAAGCATAAGCTTCATTGGCTAAAGCATCAATTGGAATATGTTCTAGTAAATGAAGTAAAGAGGTAAGGGCTTCGGCACAAAGTTCTGATTCACGCTTGTTCAATTCATACAACACCGAAAACATGCATTTTAATCCCAATAGTACTATTTCATTTCCATTCCCTGGAATCTGAAATATCGTTTTTTTTTTTAAATTTCGCAACTATTATTGCATTCTCACTTTTAATCTTAACCTATATGACTTTTAATCTTAACCGTATATGATATTATTCCTACGCTAACCAGAGATCGAAAGTAAAAAATATTATTTCCGTCTCATTTACTTCTACCATTATTTTCGTCTTTAGTTCTTATAATTTCGTTCTTCCTTTATTCCAGTGGAAAAAATTTCCGGTTCATTGATTGAACACAATATTTTTGAATTTCTGTTAAATTTTTGATCATTAAAAATGTAACAATTAAGAATAAATTAAAAGTATAAAAATTTTTACTTGATGCACTTAGTAAAATGTTATGGCTGAATGACTACCAACGTCTATTTCCATTACCGCTACATGATAGACTTAATAAAAATTTAGAAGGTATAAGCCGGATGAATTAATTCGATTAATTCAAAAATAGTTTAAAAATCTCCTTAAATAAAAGCTAACAATTGAAAAAATATAAATATCCGAATTTTTAGTTTTTTTTGAAATTAAAACACAAAGTTTTATATTCTGTTCTTCCACCGAAATGTATTAATGGTATACATCACTTACAGGCAACTACCAGATAACACCTATTTTAAGTAAAAGTAAGACACACAGACTTCTCTAATTTTTAGAATTCGAATTTTATTCCCATGAACAATCAATTAAAGCTATCTACGAATATAAAGTGACGCTTGAAATAAATTATTTCAAAATTATGTATCGTGTATGAAACTAATTCTAGACGATTTCGAAATATGGAATAAAATGAATAATTTCGAAAATAAAACAAATTCATAAATAAAACACGAATTAAAACATTTTTATAATCATATCGCTATTTCTATTTGAACCGACTTTTTCAAAGAACGTATGTTTACTTTTTCCAAAGATTCATCCTTGCATTCAACTTCTACAGCAGGCTGAGAATCGATTCTGTTATCGACAAATGATGAAAGAGCTACTTTTAGAAATGGAGCATATCTGAAAATGAAGTCCAAAATCTTTTCCAGAAATCTCCCAACTATCACGATTCCCGAAACTTTTGAATAATAAAAGTTTAAAACAATCAGACTACAATATTTAAAGATTTGTTTCGTTTAATACAAAAAAATTGTAATTTTCAAAATATTGATTTAAAAAATGGACATTTTTCTAAATAAAACTCACTTTAAAATAATAGCTCTAGCAATAGCAACTACTCCAAAGGTTGAAGGTGTTGCAAGGATCTCTAAATGAGGTTCCAGATCTACTGAAGCTGCCTGAAAACCATGATCCGTTCTATCAGTACCTCGTCTATCCTCGCCCATAATCATTACTCGAAAACGATCACCTTCCCAGCCTGCATCAGCTAAAATGTTACAATCAAATCAGTAGTTTTAAATTTTCTAAGATAAAACAAATATTTCATGCAAAAAAACTTAATTAACTGCCATTTTAACGTGTATGCACAATTTGATCTCTGTATTTTTGCAATTTTACAATCCTCATTCTTGTTCACTTACTGTCAAAATCCGTGGATGCACAAATAGATCGTCGACGAACAGTTGGAAAGCGCAGGATATGACCACCCTGTGGAAGCCTCGCGCAATATTTCAATAATTGCGCATATTGATATGATGTTATCTTTGGATGCACGAGATCTGCAATTTTGATTAATTGATTCATGAAATGCAAAATGAAGATGCATATAATTGTCATTTTTAAATAGTCTTCTTAATATAGAACTTCCAATAATTTGTTCCTAATTGATACGTTTTTTATAAGCCATGTGAAAAATCATGAACATAAAGTATTTATTTCGGTGTATCAATAATGAAATACAGTGAAATGAAGAACTGTTAAAAGCGCTATAAAATTTGTTAAACTTTAGTGTCTGATGACTATCATAATATTGTATGGTTAAATTTAACAAATAATTGAATGCAACAGCTCATAAATAAATCATGATATTGATTAATAATCTAAAATAATGACAACTGCAAAAGAGATATATTACTATTTTCTTTCGATGGATGTAGTGAAATATTTGGTGACGCACAACTTGTATGCGATTCGCCGAGATCAAAATTTCTCAAAAAATATGACATTTTCTTATCGTCGTTATCAGCTGTTTCTCTACATTTCAGTTAATCAAATTCTTTCGCCGGCTTCTTTCAATTATGTTTGAAATTTGCATTCTGAAGTGAAAAAAATATGTATATTAGAAGCTATAAACTGAATAGTATACAGCAACAATAATAGAGACTTATCTTTGAATTTATTTTTATGTGGTTCAATTATCAGTTTTCAAAAAGTGTATTTATCAATCGTCAAACTTCCTCAATTATTATATTTTGCTCTTTGCTAACATTCCAACTTTTTTCTTCATTCACTATAATTAAACAATACAGAGTAATACCAGTACATGTGCTCATTATGTATCAAAAAATACTGAGTTATTTTAAACAAGAAAAAAAAATAAAAAAATGAAGGGAATTTGCTAGCTATTGAAGGAAATAGCAATTTAGTCTATTTTATAACTATTCATGCCAATGAAAAATGTTATGGATTAATTCATTCTGTTAAATGACCAAAAACAATTAATGTCAAGAGAATATCTCAAATTTATTATAAAAAGAAAAGGGCAAATTCGAGAGATGAAATGAATGGAGCAATTTAATATAAAATGAGAGAACAGAAAAATTTAAAAGACAAAATAGGAAGGATAGGCTCATAAACATCAGTAATACATTTTAATAGTTTTGGAGAACATCAGTTTTGTTCTCTATTTGCAAAAATTTCATTTTATTTATGTACTAAAAGCTATTATAATCCTCCATTTAGATCAATATGGAAATTTTTCACACACAAAATATAGTAATATTAGTTGGGTTTTGATCAATTCAAAAATTCATACAGTTTAATTCCTATATATACGTAAGAGTAATTTATCAATGATAAATTATTGCAACATCGATAAAAACTACGGCTATTTTGCTAATAGAAAGAATTTGCAAGTGAGGTGGTTTTTTTGGGAGGTGGAAATGAGAGGGAAATTTGAAAGTCCCGCATCACTGATATGAATGTGTATGAATGTAAAGATGTGAAATGTGGACTTGAAAGCAAAATTTTCCTTCGTATTTAAATGAAATTCAATTTTGAGCTATTTTATCAAATGTTTGGAATTATAATACAATAAAAAAAAATTCATACTTTTGAAAATGGGTAAAAAGAAGAGGGAGCAAATTTTCGCATAAATGTACATCACTGCATGGTTTGAAAAAATTTTGAGTGAAAAATTTAAATCAATAAAAAAGCAGGGAAAGGGAAGAAGTACGATGCAAAAAGATGTTTGCTATGTCACATCTTTTCAGTTTTATAATTTTTCACATTTCCGAAATATCTTCAAAATGAACTCCCAAAATGTATAGAATATAAGTTAATCATGATTGTGTAATGGACTAGATAAGGTTTAAATGGTGATAAGCGAGAAAGTTTGAGAATGATTTTGAATAATTCTTAAATTGCTTGATGAAATACAAATGAAGAGAGAATGGACTAGAGCGCTGTCAATCAAAACAAACTTGTTCCATTGAATCTGGCCATTTGTATGATGATAAAAATGATTATAGATTATATTAAGGAGCATATCAGCCATCATCGTTCTCTTCTGCAAACAAACGTTACGCATGCATGCTTAATGCAGTGGTAAAACACGTTTTGCAAAATTTGATTAGAAAAAAAAAAGAAAAAAGACACCTTTTTATTTATATTCCAAAAATCATTCACCGCTTGCTTATCATTATATGCATTTTCAGTTAAAACGTATATACATATATATATGCGTGGATGTGTGTGTGTATGTGTGCATGTATGCCTCTGTTTTTGAATTTCAATGAATTGAAGAAAGCAATGAAGAACTGAATTTTTTCTCTTTCTTCATTAAGTAGTGAATTGAATAATTGTGATATTGCGTCATATAGTTAAAAATAATAGCTCAATAAAGATTAAAACGAAAAAGGAAAGATTCTCTTTATTAATCGTGGCAAAAAATATCGACAGCTTTCCATTAAGGAATGATAATCAAAAAAGGATAGGGAACTAACACACACACACAAACACATACACACACACACACACACACACACACACACATACACACATACATACATACATACATACGTACAGACAGAACACACACACCATTCATGCACGTGCACACATACACGCACACACCGTACACACTCACACACGCACATGTATACGCAAACATGCACGCACACGCACACACACATATACACGCTCACGCACATGTACACACACAAACACATACATGCATGCACACACATACGCACGCATACATACACACACACACACACACACACACACACACACATACACATACACACATACACACATGCACATACACATACATACGTATACGTACACCGAGTTGACATATTTATATTTAAGAGAGGACTAGAAATGACCTAAACATTATTTATGCAGTAAGCAAGCAGTAAAAGGTAATACTTTATTTCTCCGGCAGACCATTTGGTTTTATTAAATGAACAACCGATGACCATATCCAATAGAGTGATGAAGCATTAACTCTCCTCTGTTGAGAAATGATTTGAAGCTTTAGACGGCCAGAGTCCCAGCCATCTCTCATTACAGCATTTTCTTCATCGATCCATTTATCAAGCAATCTAAAACACATACATGTATTTTCTTGGCTATACTCAAAATTAATTAATTAAAATAGATTTACTCTTAAAAGATAAGCACTTTTATTCATATTAATTATTTGTGTTAGGTTGTTAAATTAAATGAAAAGATAAAATTCGTACAGAAGAAGAGCATAGTAATTCCTAATTTTATTTTTGAATCATTGCACTTGAAATAATAACAGTATCGAGCGTTTCTCTTAAATGCTCATATTTTTTCTGAAAGAATTAATGATAAAATATGAAAATGCTAAGACAAAAAAAACCAACGAACATTTTTAAAAAGTGATGTTTGCAATATTAAGACAATTTTTAGCATGGAGAAGAGAAATAAATGCATATGAGATAAGATAGTTTGTCATAGAATGATTATCACAAGCAAACTGAATTTCTTAGCTATATTTGTTTTTCTTAAAAAACTAATAATTAGCTATAAAAAAAATTCGGGCTTGAAAAAGACCACAAGAAAAAAGCCTGATAAATACAAGACTAAAGCTATTCATTATCTTACTGCACTAATACTAGACATTTCAGTCCCACCGATATAAATCAATCCAAGATCATGTATATCAGTAAGATCCAACGTGTCAGTTACAGGTCAATTACAGTACCAAATACAGGCAACCAGTTTCTACCCATATATGCAATTTGTTCAAATATCAAATATTTTAAGGATCAGCTTCTTTTTTCTCTTCCATGCAATTAGTACAGCCTAACCAGTACAGCGTGATACATTAATAATAAAAAAAAAAATGATTATCAAACATAAGATTTTTAAATTTCAATTGGAAATTAATTAAGGTTACTATAAATGCTTGATAATCGTTGTAATTAAGTCTCAAGATCGCAGTAATCGATTTCTATACTTGGGAAAATCTCTGAATGTCCATATCAATTGTTGTCTTTAATTTTAGAATCATCTATACTATACTATTTAAAATTTATTGGCAAGATATTAGTTTATGCATTGAAGATCCAAGTCATATAATTAATTTATTTTAATGACTTACGACTTTTCCTTTTATTTACCGCTTCTGTCAATGGGAATGTTAATACTGCTTATCTGACAAATAGCAGGTTGACTTTTTTTATTAATAAATGGGAATAAAAAAGTCAAAAATTTGATCTCTTATTCAAATAACAGTTTCGTTTCTAGCTTGCTCACAAATTATACTACGGTAAACATTTTTTGTAGATAATATTCTCAGTTAATTTAAAGTTATAGAAAAAAGTATCGTAAAATTGTCGTGTATGACATCTTCAATATTTCCCTGCACTTCCACAAGTTTATCATTGATAATTAAATTCATTAAATTTTATCATTTAAAAAGCATTTAATCATTTAAGTTTGAGTAACAATATAAAACAGAAAATCTAAAGAGCATATAACTTTGACATAGTAAAAAGTCCTTGTAAATTCATTTCAACGACATTGAAAAATCTCGTACGGTCGGCTTCATTCTACGTGCTTAATTATTTCTAATGATTTGAACGTGAAATTTATTGAACAAAGTCAATTTCTCCTAAAATTCTAAATTTTGAAAATGAAATTATACCAGTTAGTGAAGTAAAGTCCATAATATAAATTAGAATTTGAAAACATGCTGAATAATGAGTTGACTTATTGAGTTTATATATTAGAATTTTAATAATTCAATTTTATAATGACCGGTGCATCATGTAATGATCAGCCAGAGTTATAAATAATAATTGAATGGAATAGCAATTGAATTAAATAATTGAATAGATTTCCCAATTACTGCTTGAAACACAAGAATTAGATATTTTTGAATTAAAAATAAAAGAATAAGTTATCAAAAATAATAAAGGAAAATGAAAGAATGGAATAAAAATGAATGATAATGAGAGGAAGCTAAAATTATCACATTCACTGTAATGTAATGATAAGATTTTAAAAAAAAGAAATGAGAAACAAGTTTAGAAAAGTGATAATCTTTTCCTGGAAAGTATAAATATCATTGTAATTTTATTGAATAAGAATTTAAGGAGTACCCGAGAAGTGATCAACGGAAATAATTCTAAAGAACTTTTTTATAATTTCTAAATTCTAAAGTATGTTTTTAAATCTAGAAGTAAACTATTAAAACATCAGCTTGAAATAATTGGCCAATATTGAAAATTTTACCCAACGCAAAATGAGTAACAAAAAGATTTTGTTGGGGGAGAAGGGGGGCGGAGTTTTGAGAGTTTTTAATAAATTTCCTTTCTATTATTATCAAACATTTTTTAAAACCATATATATGATGATGTATTGGATTAGTGTTATTGGAGAGAGTAAATCTTCACTGAACAATGATCACCTAATTATTCATATTTTTTGCCTGTAATTAACAGCTGAAAGCTATGCAAACATTGGATAAAAAAATAAAATGAAAGAAATAGTCAAATTTTGCCCAACTACTTTCCTACTTTTCGTACAGTCCTTTAAATCACACGCAATGTTGACCTCTCAATGCTTGTTGACCTTTGTGCTAACACCAAACATAATCATATCAGTCTATTCCGACGTTAATTAGTATAACCTAAAATGAGCCGTCATAAACCGAAACAGTTATTTACCTTCATTTATTTAACGTACATTTGACCTGTAATGGTATTGTTGTGCTCATTATTTTATTTATACGAGGAGTTTTGTTGGATTGCATCACGCAAGTCATACACGTCATGCTTGCGGAAGCTATTTGGAGAAGAAATCATGTACGTGACATATAGAGCGCTTATCAGTCTCACGTTTTTATAGCGATCAGTTCCTGAGTATTTGTTGTTGATGAGCGTCTAAACGTTGTGTTATTTTCATTTATAATTAAATAATATCGCATTTTTTTTTTACTGCATATACGTGATTTTCCGTATGATCTCATATCGTTTAAAAAGGCTGCTCGCATTTTGTGATTTATGTGAAATTTTAGAAATGATATTGAATTTAATGGGAAAGTCTCTAAGTACTTGAAAATATTATTTTTGATGAAATGAACGAGGACGAATTAGGAAATCTCGAGATTGGTATGCGGGCGATTACATCCAATTCTCCAATCACTGATCATCAGCATACTTTTGTAGTCGAAAATCTGGAGGGAAAGATTCGTGACAGTGTTAAACAAAGCAGTATGCCATCGGATGAAAGTCAAACTTCGTTGCAAAGTATCTCAAGTAATCTTGCACCTGATCCCGAGGTCTTGGCAAGCCTTGAGAGCTATGCAAAAACCATTTCAACTAACATAGACGTTGTGTTACGTGATTTACGTGGCTCATTAAGTGGTAAGTCATTACTTGGAATATATAATAATTTATGCAGGAATCTCGTCCTATTAGTTTTCCTTTCTTATGACAACTAATACAACAAAAATTACTCAATACGCTCAGGTTATTTTAAAATTACACTGTTGTGAATTGTCTATTGTATTGTAGTACAGTGGAAATCTCCTTGCGTTTCCATTACTTCTGTATGTCATTTTCTTATGTATATTTTGCGTATGAAAGAATATTAATTTACTTAATAACAAATTAATCTATTATTTCGCTTAATCCACTTTCTAGTTTCGTAATTATTGTCGTGTTTTCTTTTCCAATCAAAATTGCCGCAAATATCTTTCAGAAATGAGTGAATTGACCGTTCAAGCTATGGAATGTTTTGCTGATGCAATATGTGCTTGCTGTAATTCGGTGGATGCCACCATTAAAAATACCTATGCTCTGCTAGCAAAAGTAAGCTGTTCCATTGGGATTTTGTATCAAATTTTGAAAAAAAAAATTGAAATCTCGACAGTTTAAAATTTGCAAAATTCTGCATCAACTTCACTACTGTTTAGCAATTCGAGAAAATAACCACTGGATTAGTGAACCGGATCTTTTTATATGTCTCTTATTTTATCCCTTTCTTTTGTAGGCAAATCTTACACACCCTTTTATTCTTTGTACATTCTGTTAATTACCTTTGCATGCAGATCTTACACCTTACAACATCTATTTTATCCCTTGTCCATTCCATTTTTTAATATATTCCCTAATTATAAAGAGTTTTACAATTATTTTCACGGATGTATTTATTTTGGATAAGTTCTTACACAAATATAAGTATATCCTTAGCTGTAAACAGTTATCATCTGTCTTGTCTGACTTTTTTCATCCTGTACTTTTTTCGTACATCAGGTCGAAGAAGTCAATGAAGCAATGGTTGGCATAAGAAAATTGTCCCAACAAGTGAAAGATATAAAACGTGTTGTAGATTTATTTGAAACACAACTGGTAACAGGTTCAATGATGTAATATGTTATTTGTAATTCAAATTTTTATTATGAATAAGTCAAATATAGAGAAAGTATTGTTGTACATTGATATGAGAGAAAAAAAAGGCAAACCAATAAACGATAAAAGTCATCTAAATGATTTAGAAATATTTTGTAGCAATTGACAATATTTTTGAAAATTGTAAATTTGCTCTTTTCCGTTGAAGGACTGCTGGAATTGGCATCAATACTCGGGTTCCAAGAGGATTTCCTTCATCATCCTGATAAAGAAGTACGCTTTTTTCAAGAACATAAGATAAAAAAAAATAACATTCTAGGATTTGATATTCTGAATCTTGAACTATTCACTTCGAAATGTTGAAACTGTCGAGAAACAGTTAGTTAGACTTAGTAAACCTTTCCCGCTTGTTCTCTCAACTTAAGCAGTTATATATCTTTCGAAACAATTCGATTTATTATATAATACAGGACAGAAATGTCATATGGGTTAATTTTTGGTAATCATAATTTTTTTGAACTCGTTAAAAAAATGTGCCGGAACGATTAATCCAGTGTTCTTTCTAACGTAATGAGAGTTAGAGACCTTGCTTACCATATCTTAAAAGCTCTGTTGTTTCCCTTTTTGACATGGGGAAGGATTTAAAGGGAAGGTTGAATTGCAAGGAAAGCGGAACAAAGTTTGATTTATAAGATAGTGGGAGAGATTAAGCATAAATTAGTTGGAAGGCTGACAAAAATTGAAAATATAGCATGAAAGAGGGAAGAATTTTAAAGCAATCAAACTAATTATTCCAGTAACTAATTCGTTCCTCAAGCAACTGTAATTCATTAGTAAAATTGGTACTTACAAGAAGTACGATGTTATTGGTATCTGTTGAAGGTATTCCATGCTTTCGATAGTCTACATGAATGTTAGCTCCCACCACAAACGCCTGCTTCATCTCTCCTCGTATGGCAACCAGAATCTAAGTATAAATCAGAAAAATCTGATAAGAAATAAATTATGTCCACTTAGAACAAATTTGGATTTGACGTCATGTTTTTTGCTCATCTGATTTTTTTTTTTAATTTTATAAAATTATTATGTATCAGGATCATCTCTTGCTCACTGTACCTTGAAAGTGTGATTTAGTGTGATTTTATTATCCACTGAGCCACAATATGACTTCTCATGTACGAAAATTTATAACGGAGAATGTTACCTTGTCGCCAAGTGTAGCATGAGGCATATGCTTCCTTCGGCCGCCCGTTTTGTAAACATCGATGCAGTAGGCTAATTTACCAGATGTATTAGCTTCCTTACCAAGTTCCGAATTGTCAACAACCAGCAGTCGTGTGCGTCGCTCTATACCTGTACTAGGTGGTCTAGTTCGATGTCGACTCAGTTCGTGTCTGAAACAAAGTCAGGAACTATATATGTTACCAGATTTTTTTGATCTATTCTCTTATTTTAATATATTGCAATTAATGTTAGGTTGAAAATTTTATCCGAAATTTAATGCTAGATCAGAATGCATTTCACATTTTGGAGTAATTTTTTAGATTTACTCCATCTTATTCCTTTGGAAGAATCAATTTTCCTATTCTCGAGAGTGTGCTCTAAATCTCAATATAATTTCCGGATTCCTCCCTTATTTCAACATTTACACTTCATAATTACTATCTAATTAAACTGTTTGTAGCACGATACACATATATTCTAAATGTATTTTATCAACTCAATATAAGAAAAATCAACCGAACAAACAATAATAACAGATATACCATATACATATATAACAGCACATAAAATCACGCAACAGTTCCAATCATTAATCCGGTATGCGCTAGTACATCTTTAGCTTATATCTGTATTTTTTATTTTGTATTTAGGAAGTGCTAAATGAGAAAAGTACAAGTATCAATAAATCAGAATTAAGTAAGATCACATATAGGTAAAAACAACTCTTAAAATTTCAAACCATGGAGCTTGTGAATGATTAATACAGTAGGCATATACATGAATTGCCAAAACTAAGGTAATGAAAAAGGTTTAGAGAAAAAGGAAAAATATATGATCTTACTTGATTCTGATTTATTTTAAACTATATTTTCAGAAAATATTTTATTAAGCTCACTACAATACAATGAAATGTTGCGAAGTTCATAAACATACGAAACAATTTATAGTTTCCCAATCCCAAAAGTTTATGGATTTCTCAATCCCAAAAATGTCAGAATTTTATCATATGTACTATTTATATACACTCCAATCTTTATTTATATGTATTCCAATCACTTTAATAAACGGAAAAGAAAGCAAAAAAACTTGGCTGTTTTAATTATAACTGTTACAGCAAATTTTCTCTTTTTTCTTTTCGTTCTCCCTTTTTCTCCATTTCACGCTTTCCTATTTTCATAAAAAATAGTTATTGTCATAACTGTTTTTTAAATTACAATCCAACAATTTTTAGAATCTATTAAACTTGCAAAATTTCAAAACAAATCAATGTGATAATATTTAAGCAGCATTTGTTTCCGAAAATTGAAGGCATACTTGTAGCGAAGAGGAAATGCTAATCGCACACTAAAATCTTTTACCTAAGCTTAAGTGTAGAAGGCACCATTCCATATTTTTGATTTCCTGACCTGCAGTGCAACATTTTCATATTGAAAGGGACAATGACGACAACCAATACCGCAGCATTCCCCTCTTAACAAATGTTGTGATACAGTCATGACCACAAAACCCTTTTTTGGATCTTTATAAGAGAACCGTCGCTCTCGAATTGCTTTCAAATGCGCCATATAAATGTCACGTTCATCAGCCGTCATTCCTGAATATGTTTTCCATGCTACCTTCGCCTTTGCCATTGAATCTTCGAACAGAACATAGTTTGCTATATGTTGTCCATCTTCACCAATTTCTGTCTTATAAACTTTTTTACCACTTCCACGTGGTTTAGCATAGATAGGTGCTGCTTTTTCACGTGACAAGAACGATGACTTCGGGCTAGCAGTATCCGAAAGTGCTGATTCATTTTCTGCAGACGTAAGAACAGCTTGTCCATTAGTAATATTAGTAGTGGTTATTGTTTTTTCCATTTCTTCACAAGATTTCGAATTTCCCAATTTCCTTATGTCATTAAAGCAAAAGAACATACTATTAGAGCGGTAATATATACGTCGCCTGAAATATATGCAAAACTTATGATACTTCATCTAGAAAAAAGCAATTCTGCGAAAGTCCAGAACAGAGCATTTCAAAAGATCAGTTTATAGTATATTTTTATCAATGTTAGCAATAAATTGGAAGTGATAGAATTGTCCAAAATGAAAGGAAAGAAAGAGGATTTCTCACAGAAATAAAATTAAAAGAAAAGCCAGAGTATGAAAAGTATCAATTAATCAAAAATAAGTTGTTTTTGCCTCTTTTATTTAACATCACTTTACTTCTAAGGCAAAAAAGAGAATTAAATTTAAAAAAAGAGTGCCAAACGAAAAAAGAGCATTAAGGTTGTCAAAAATAAGGAACAAGTGTGCATAAAATTTAAATATCGGTTGAAATTTTTGAACCTTTAAACATTTTTTAAATTTACTTATGATAATTCTATTTTTGAAGCCTCTATTCTAAAACAACAACAACTGCATTACTGAAATGACCAATCTGTAGTTTGATTATAAAAGTAATTTTCATTTTTTTGGAAAATAAAAATTTTTAATCAGCAACCGTTTAGAAACGATGGCAAATATTTCGCTTCTACTTTAATAAGTCATATGTCTTTGCTTTCTATCGCTATTTTGAGCCGACACTATTTTATTAATAGTAATTTCCTATTACAGCAACAGCAGTATTTAAGTAATGACCACACAAAATATAATAAGTAGCTTTAGATCACAAGCCAAGTAATCTTTTCAAATTGGATTGCTTTATCTAACACCTCACTATTTAAAATCATGTGCTTCTTGAAGATTAACTTAAATGAATACGAATGATTCCATATGCAATATAATTTGCGAAATTAAAAACAAATATTAAACTCCTATTTGGATAAAACTTTAACAGCAATGAAATTTCAGCAATTTTGGAATTTTATAAACTTATAAGAAATTTCAAACTAACAGTGGTTGGGGCCACCATCGTCCTGATGCCAGTGCTTTCGAAATATATAAACAAACGTCTGGTACTGCAAGCCGCTGTGTGTTACATGCAGCTAATCCCGGCATCTGTAATAACTATTTTGAAAAATTATGTAATCTGTCCTTAAATCAGTCATTTTAAAACATCTGGGACATAGTATCTCTGATGATCTTTATAAGTGGAGAGTAAACAGTATAAATGAAAAATTGAAAAAACAATATTCTAAATTTAAAAAATAAATCTTCAAACGCAATGAATTATCCCTTCAAAATTTATTACATCTTTAAAAAACTAAAACCTAGGATTAAATTCTGCTGACCGCTTCAACCGGTTACTTCTGACCAGATTTCAAAATTTCACAAATCCCTACTGCAAAATAGGAAAATATCCAATTTTTATTTTAGGGATTCAAGTTGAAAAAGTAATCTCAAGATTTTTTAAATGGAAGCAGAAACATACAAGACCAGTACTCTCGCAGTATTCTTAATGCAAATAGAGCAAGAATGAAAAAAATATAAGCACCATGACACCTGACATAATTTAACTTGGAAATGAATTTTTAAACTAAAAATTGATCTCATGTAACAGATGATCATATTTCGGAAGAAACTGAAAGATATTTCTGAATCATACTAATTTATCGATCTTTCTAATCAAAATTCGTGAACATCTGTCAACTAATAAAGTAAATAAGCAGAACTTGAACAGATATACCATTAATCTTTAATGAGATTTACCATGTAGTATGTTTTTGCTATCAATGATTTTAAGTACATCTGATCGCATATGAGAATGCGCAAGAATTTTAAACATAAAAATATAATCAAATTTTATTTATTCACAATAACAATATAAGAACAATAAATTATAAATCAAAACATAAAATATCGATCATCGATTTGAATTCTAAAGTTCAATCAAATGGCAATCATAAACCAGCAATCCATGTTTGTATTGCTCCAATCTCACAGTATTTATCATTATTTTCAGTCTCCTCCTTTACAAAACACTCAATAAAATCCAAGCGCAGCGATGATAAATCATCCCAACGAAAACTTTTACCTGAAAAACAATAAGCTTTTGTAAGAATGAATCTTTGATATTGTCGAAATTTTCCAACTCTGAAACCAGTTGCTTAAATTTTTAGATGTTTCATTCAACCATCTGGTTTTCGATTTTTATAAAAACACCAAATTTTGTATAATAAGTCAGAAATCCAAAACATGCCTGTATTAGTTAAAGTTCTCTTTTTTGTTGTCTCATCAATTGACGCTAAAGCTGCTTCACGTGTTCCATTGATATAACCAAATTCCCGCTCCAGTGCCGTTCGAACGGCCTTCAATAACTGATCTTACAAATCTCAGTCTTAAAATTTTTCCAATAGCTGTTCGCGGTACATCTCAAAAATATCCGAAAAATACCCTATTAATTCTCTGCAAAACAGTTAGGATGTTACATCAAAAAAGATGAAATCACTCGCTGTCAAAATCGCAGTGAAAAGGTGAAAATAAATTTCAAAATTCCACCTCAAGAAAATTTCAAAAGTAATATAAATCAATATCACTACCTGTGAACTTTTAGCCAAAGGACAGTTCTGCTTGTTGCATGCCACAAGTATCGGAAGTTTCTTTTCCGACTCATACAGAACATCATAAAGATATGCAGCAACGTCGCGGGATCTCTTGCTGAACGTTGAACTATCGATAACAAAAATAATACCTTTCAAGCTACTTCGATTCTAAAATAAAATTTGACGTACCACCATTAAAAACCTCTTAGTTAAGCTTAATTCACTGAAATTTTTTATCTCACTGAAATACCAGAACAGATCCAGCATTTATATTTTTTAGAATCGAATTTTTAGAATATATAAACAGAGAATAAAGTAGTAAAAACTAGACACGGTGAAGACAAAGTAGTGCATTGAATATCTTTATTTCATTTAAAACTTACTTTCTGTAAATAATTCTCAAAAAGCTGCTTTCGAAGTCTTTCAGATCCAGGAAAATCAACTAAAGTAACCAATTTACCACTTGTTACCGAAACGCCTTCACAACGATTTTCTTTTAAAGACGTATAAGTTTCCGGACTGTATTCTGAAAAGATAAAAATGTTGCTTTCAAGAATAAAGTATTCTTTTTTTAAGAAAGATCCAGTTTTTTGAGACTTAAGCATTTTACGGATGAAAAATACGACACCACAGTTGCTTTCAGGATGAGTACTAATAGCTCAAATTGATAATATATTTAAGAAACAACAATGATTTCTGCATTGAGGAATTTTGTCAGAGATGACTGATTCTGTAGAATAGTAATCTTTTCAGTGACGATGCATTTACATTTTCCGAAAATTCTCCATTTATTGCGTAATTGAAAAATAGGGTAATAGGAAAAATTGGAAACTTGTGACCAACAACTGAGAGCCATATTGAATCACAGCATTCAAAACAGTCTTTCACTACTAAAGGAATGAAAATAATACTCACTTGGATTAATTAGCTTCGAAAATAGCATGGTTTTCCCGGAATCGCATAATCCTACGATAAGAACTGTATTACCACGTGCAAGTCTTCTCTTTAGGACATATGCAAGTATTGACATAAGTACCACTATAAAAGCAATCCAAATTCTAATTGTTAAATTAAATCGATTGTGATCCACTGATTCATTTCGAACCTGGTTCTCCATTCTGAAAAAGAAAGCAGTCTGAGGCATGATTATAATATTTCCATCATACAACTTCGCCGATAAAGCTAACCAGATCTTGTTGAACATAACACATCATGATATGGACTTCCATAAAATTACTTCAAAGGCTGAATTCAACCGTTGATAACGGAAAAATATCCAACAGTTCACGCACTATTTAAGAAGTGAAAAAATGAACAAATATATAAATATGGAGACAGAAAAACCAATTGCACAGATGCAGAAATAAAGGCAATAGAATCTTTATAACAATATATATGTATAAAACAAATTATATTATAACAAGCAAATTTGATGAGCGAAAACGACATGAAAATATTAATCCTCGAAGCTCTGAATGAGTAGTTAGTACGAAGCACTTCCCTATAATATCACAACAGTATGCTACACACAAAATCATCTACCAGAACCACACTCATCCATTAAATTTTCATTCATTGCATTAAATGTTTTAAGAAATTAACCGTTATCATAATAGTTAATTAAAAACTACCAATGAAAGATGAAAAAAATCTAATAACATAAATTTTAAACCTTTTGCGCTGAAAGAAATTGTATGAACACATTTACAATCAAAATATTTCGCACAGAATGACAAATGAATAATAAAATTTCCTCAATTCATTTTTTTAAATATACGCAAACCTTAGAAAATTAATGAATATCCAATAAACGAAACTCGAAATATAAACTAACGGAGAAAGAGCTTTCGAAACAAAAGTCGTAGCATTTGTAAGGAAACAAAAAGCTCCAAAAAAAGAAAAACGGGTCTTTTAAAAAAAATTAATTATATAGATCTGAACACAAAACAGTAAATTTTCGTCAATACGAATTTCTGAACTAAATCCAAAAATAAAAATAAATTATCATAAAACATTACAAAAAAATATATTACATATAAATATGCATCATTACAATCTACACATTCCACATAATCAAATTTTTTACAACAGCAGTGAATCAAGTAGTTTACAGTAATAAAGACATTGTTCCGAATTTTAACAAATCTCGTTCATGTCAGATTGAAACGTCGCTTTACACTGTCTGGCAATGTTGCTTTTCCTTTCACTTTTTGTTTTTCCTCAAACAGTACTTCGCGTCCAACTGGAAAGAAATCACATTGCTTCAAAACTGGGGAAAATAAATTGAAATCAATGAAAACAAGATAAAGTAATGTGAAAAAATTCTGAAATCCATACAATAAAAACTACCAAACTAGTATAAGTTATAATCATCTAGTAGTAAATTCTAGATTAAGTACTTTACGGGCGATCAAAAGAAAACCTATTATAGACTCAGGAAAAACTTCTGGAATATATGACGCAGTGTATATGAAAAAAAATGGACTAACACTAGTATTTCAAACAATAAACAACATCTCCCTTCGAAAAGCATTCTACAATAAGCGAGTACTTTAAAAGTGCTTAATTAAATTACAAAAATTTTCTAGCTAGTCCGAAAGCTGTATTTTCTCTTTTTTTTCTTTAACTATTACTTCACCTATCGAGATGATTTTTTTGATTTGTATTTGAGTTTCTTTTGTTAAAAGCACAGTGAAGATTTTTTTTTGGATGTATAAACTAAATGAGCTGGTCGTAACTTTGACTAAACTAATAATTTAAAGTAGAAAATAGATGTGCTCAACTAAATATGATCAAATGCTTTACAAGCCAGTAAAAGTATTCATTAAATTCGTTACCGGCAGGATCATAAAATATTCCACGGAATTTATCCGCTGTTCGTTCACGTATCCATATACGCGTGGAACCCGATATAACACTGGCTAACTGTACTATTACATATCTAAAAATTTAAATTACAACTAGCAAATTCTTGCAAAATAAAAGAAAAAATAAGTAACTTTTCTGGTAAGTAACATACAGTGAATCAATGAAAGTCATAAAAGTGTAGTAATAAGTGTACGATTAAAAATCCGATAGATTAGTAATTGATTAAAATAGAATTATTTGATGATAATAGTTCAAATTACTCACATTGTAGCACAGAATAGCAATAGAAAAATATGATCAAACATGTGTTACGAATCAACTGGTTGCTGAACGAATAAAAATATTACATAACATTACGTGACTGCTAAAACAGCATCTAAATCTCGAAGTTTATAAAAATTTTTATCAAAATTTCACTTACTTCGATTTTGGTGGCATCTTTGACAAAGCACAAGAATGGAGAATGCAAATGAAAAACCCCCGACCTGGAACATCAAAACTACCCGCCGCACTTCGGCACAGCAAATCCTTCCTACGGAAGGTAGCCGGGATGAAAATCTTAGTCTCACCGTCGGCAACTCTGTAACAATGGAAAGGAGGGCCGAAATCGATTAATATTTATTTCGAATTACGATTAACGGCCGATGTTAGGAAAAATTAACTGAACAGTTCTTCTTATCCAATCTTCTTGACAGATTAAATATTAAATAAAATTTGTTCAATTTCATTCAACTATTTAATTCTTCATTTTATTACTTCAGTTATTGGTGTTTTGCACGAATAATGAGTAATTTTAAGGAAAATATTGGATCAGTTTGATTGTATGCATTTCCAGAAATTGAAAATTGAAATTGAACTTTACGAAGAATATTCTTTGAAGTGTATTGTAAAACTCAACGAGCTTTTTTGTTTTACATCGTTATCAATGCTTATCATTTATCGTTACTGATTGCGAAATAATGAAAGGACAAACGAAAAACAATGTCCAAGAGAAGAAGAAGAAAAAAATAAAAGTTTAAAGATGAATTGATTGCATAATTTAGATTTTTCTCGAAGACGAGGTACTATTCAATTTTAGCAAGTGCAAGTATATCACATCATTCCAAGTTTTATCACATAATTTTTTTTACGCACATTTCATTCAATTTATTCACAAAATATTTTGGATTTTAATCAAATTCATTTTCTACCATAGTTATTAGAGAGAGGGAGAGAGAGAGAGAGAGAGAGAGAGAAAGAAAGAAAGAAAAAGATATGCTTGCAGCTCACTTTGGGCATATAATTGGATTGATAATGAATAAATATGGATAAAAAATGGTCAATTTTTTGCTCAAACATTAAAATTTATCTCAGGAAATTAATTCCTGCAAAGTTTTTTTCTGATTTAGGCTAATCCGAAATGTGGATAATTCTAGAAGTGTTTTAATGCCAACACATCGTGCTACTGTAACAGCATAATGACGAATAGCATCTCGAACTTCTGGATCACTGCAACTTCGTGGTGGTATTTTTAGCAATTCCCAAAGAACCGGAAGACATGCTGCTTCGGCTTGTCGTGGCTTAATCGAATATACCGATTCCATTAATTCTATAAACTCAAAAATATATGTGGGAAATTTTTAAAATGACTAACCAACGCAATATGCTACATTGAGATTAAATATACAAATTATTTTTATATTATTTTAAATAATTACATCATTTCATTTCATAGATTGTTTTTGGAAACAATCTATGAAATGACCAATGGGTAGTGGGAATAGTGCAGGTGGGATGCATATAGCATTATGATTGAACAAGATAGGAAAATTTAGCAGGTATTTGATTTTTGAAGAAAATACACATTCTTTTAAAAATTTAAAAAAAAATTTCAAATAGTTGAATTTATTAGGAAATAAAATACTTACTACTAAGTGTATGTAGCATAAATGGTTTTTGCTTCACATTAGCTTGCTTTGTTGCAGCTGCAAATGGTGCCAAAAGAGCCAAATTTTCTGCAAAAGAGAAAATATTCATGAATTGGAATTTGAGTACTAAAACTTGAAATTCTCTGAATGAATTTTAGCGTGAAAATTTTGATGTATCATTTTCTATCAGAAAATTTCCGGAAGGCAAATCTTTTTTCATATTCATATGCTTCCATTTGCAATTGATTTTAGCATGACATTATGTGAAATGAAATTTCAATAAAAATGAGTAATTCAAAAAAGTATTCTACCAATATATTTGATAATTTCTTCAAAACACAATTTAGCATGCTGTCGATGACCTTCGCTACGACTAGCCAAATGTGACATCAATGAATTGACCAGTTGATATAGCACTGCTTTCAATGATGTTCCATTTGAAAAATGCCTCAAATTATTAAAATCTTTTTTCAACATTAAATAAAATTACGAAAAGCAAAAGTTTGGAAATGAAATTGTGAATGAGAAGCAATGATTTGGTGTTAAATTATTCTTTTTTTTTTTGAATTAGTTATCATTTGTGATGTTAATTTCTCTGCTAAGCACATTTACGCCAATATAATAAAGCACAAATATTCTTAGCAGACAAATTTCATTTTTCATAATGCAAGCTAGTTTTAGTAGCAGAGTTACTGATAATAATTTATCATGCATAAGTGCATATATATGAATTATTTTGTTTGAACTTTCTGGAACATATACTTAAATTTATTTGAATAATAACAAATGTGATTAAAAAAAAAAATTGTTACATACAGTGAAAGCTTTGGAAGAATGGTGATAAGTGTTTCCATTGCTTCAACTGATACTTTAAAATTGATATCTGATGTACGAGCAACAAATGCTCCTAAAACTTTTGTATCCGATATTGCAACTCGATCATTCCTCATTACTATTTCCGAAAATTCCTTTAAACCTTTCATTCGTCGTTCCCATCTTAAAAAAAATGAAGCACAATAAATACAATTTATTGTTAACTCAATTCAAATCGAGTTAATTTATCAAAATTTAAATTGCAATAGTATTTCAAGGAGAAAATTGAGTAAAGTACATGTTAGTTTGAAAAATACGAAGCAATATTTAGCATTCCGTTATATTAAATTTCATTTTTATTCTATAATTCATATTAACATTTTTTTTTTCATATCAAAATCCTTAAATTCTATTATTAAACATCAAATCTGTTAGTTTTCTCTCCTAAAAAATCAAAAAAAAAAATCATTATTTTTCCTATCAGATATATATAAATAGCTATTGAAAAAAAAAAACATATATTTAAAAAATTTTTTTTTTTGAATTACTCGCTAGCAATAAGATTGTTTCGAATTTGTAACAAATCCTGTTGCATGCCCTGTGATATCGGTGCATCTCGTCCATTACTAGCAGATCGTCGTACACTGCTACTTCGGCTAATTGACCCCAATGATAATGACGATGAACAGAAATTACTTTCTTCCAAACCCTGTAAGAATAAGAAACTACAAAAATCGATGCTAATCAAAATCCAAAGATCATTTAAACAACAAAGTAAATCGGTCAATGTCTTTTTTTTTTTTTGTAAATTTTCCTTTTTATCAACAAACATATATTCATAATTTTTTTTACTAAAAAAATTATTTCTATAATAAGATAAGTTATATTATAGAAGAACACAAGGAAAAAAAATTACACTTACTCTTCTATTTATGGCTTCCATCACTTCACGTAAGTTTTGACGTTCACTTTCATTCAAACTTTTACGTGCTGCATCATCAAACAATTCATCATTCTACAAAAAAATGAAAATTTGGCCGTTTAGTTTAGATAATCTA
>UPTC01000248.1:29479-50123 GCA_900537255.1 Acanthocheilonema viteae | reverse complement strand
GTATTAATAATCCATTTAGGATAGAAAAATAAATTAAAAAATGCCAAATTTTATGAGTATCATCGATATTATTGTATATAATAAGAGAAAGTAGTAAAAAAAACGACCTATAATTCCTTACTGCCATAAATGGAAAGTTTCTGTACGTTAAATTAAGAGTAAAAAGTTTATATAGATTAATTGATAAATTGATATCATTTGATAAAGTTTTAATTTCAAATATCTTGATTATTAACAAAATACTTACTATCTTCAACGCATCGGCCATTAATACATTTTCCTTTTAAGCCACAATTAGAAGTTATGGATCTGAATTTATATTCGGATAATTCTATATTCCGATCGCAAGATAGACCGAATATTGAATAACATCGACCCTGTTTATTAAGTACAATTAATAATTTAAAACGAAAAAACAAATATGAGGAATCTGTTGAAACGATTTGATATCTGAAAATTCCCCATTATTAATTAGCTATTCATTTGGTAATAGTTCCATACCGTCTTAATGTAAATGAAATATTAGAAGAATGAATTGAAAAAATCATAAATTTACCTTATAGCATCTGAAATTAGCGTTACATTTAACCTCTTCACAGTTATATGACGCTATTGCATTGCTCTCAGTGTAGCATTCATTAGTTACACAAGTAAAATTCAGTGGACATTCAAATTGGCCAAATATGGGAGGACAAAGCACTCCAAAGGTGTCATTCACGATGTATGCAAAGAGTATAAGAACTAGAAACATCTGCACTCTGAAATTAATTAATTAATTGAAGTAATGATATCAAAATATGGTATTTAAGAGATTTATCGTATTATTTCTAAATGATTAAAATGCTTAAATAAATAAGAATTAAGGAAAATATGGCACAAATTATAAATGCTTCATACAAGCCGAAGAAAATTGCCAAAGCGTTGTTACTCAAGTTAAAACAATGGTGAATAGTACGAGCATGAGTATCTATAACTTTATGAGCGGTTGCCAGAGAGTTAAAATTTAAATAATCTAATTAAAAGAGAAATTGTCTATTTAAAAAGAAGAAAAAAGCAAACCGCATTTTCGGTGATGTTGAAAATGATAATAAATATATTGTTGATAGTATAGTAATCTTGTGATAAGGAATTGATTCGTAACTATGTGTGAATACAAGTCTACAACTGATAACATCAAAATAATTCAAAAACCTGATAATTTTGTGTGTGCTTTATCAAAATAGAAAAAGCGAACAGGGATATTTGTTTGCTTATGGTATATTCCATACTGTTGATTTTATCACTACCTAAGATAGTATCACATGACAAAACCTTAACTTGTAATTAAATTAAGAGAAATTTGGCAACGATTCTATTCACCAATATTAAAAATCGATGGAAATTTTCATTAAAATTAAAGTTAGCGACTCTCATTATGTACAATAATAAATCAGTCAGTAGCTGTATTGCGGGTGAAAATAATAAAATGGGTTAGATGGTGTAGTTTCATCGCTCTAAATTGATGAAACACTTTGCTATGCGGAGATCACTTTTAAAATAATTGTGTAATTTGAAAATATGAAATGAAGGGAAATTAATCGCCAGCAAATGAAAAAAATAAATTGATGTTGTTAGCTTGAGGTTGTGAATTTTGTAATGTTTACTTTCATAGGCAAATAAAACAGCATAAAAGTGCTAATTGCTAATTGGAGTACTTCTAAATATTGTATCAAAGTAATATCCAAAATTTTTTAAATTTTGAACTTTAAAAGAAACAAAAATCTGAAATTTATGAGCAAATTAAATTGGACATCGAACTTTTCAAAATTCTGGATACGTAGTACCAAAACAGTACCAAAATTTAGCTCGAAAAAAAACTTCGTTGAATAAAGTTAACAGTTTTAGTATTGTGTTGAAATAAAATGAATTTTTCAAATTATAGTAATCCGATTTTGCTTCTGAATATAATTGAGAAGTAATGATTAATTTGCAACAAACTGTATAATCTAAACGCTATTCAAGAAAATTTTACAGTGTATTATTGTTAGCTGTCAAAATTCGCTAAAAGCCCTTTCAATAATTTTTCAACGATAACATCACTGATCAACAAATGATAATTGCTAAATTTAGCATGAAGCTTATATGTAGTGTGAGATATTAATTATGGATGAAAAATGAGAGAAATGAAAGTAATTAGGTAGCGGTTGCTATGGTTGTCAGAAGCATATCAAGCGAATCTTCATTGTTAAAAAAGTCTCATCCATCTTCTCAGTTACTTTACTATTTTATCTCGTCATCTTGTTTTTTACTCAATTTTGAATATTTATTTTAAAATTTGCAGATCGAAAAGTGTTTTTTCTAAAAAAAAATTATGGATTCACGAGAAGAGCGTATTATCTCATATCTCAATTCACATCCAAAATTCTTGGAAAATTATGCTACCGGACCAAGCGTTACCAATGAAGTATTCCATCGATGGTGCTCAAGGCGGAGTTCAAAAATAAAAAAGGCCTTGAAAGATATGAATGGACCGTGGATGGTAAGCAAAATTTAGCATATTCCTCATTCATAATTATTATTTAATAAAAGAATAATCTTTGTATTTAAATACGCATTTTTTTAATTGATAAATTTTATTATTAATATTTAGATGAGCTTTTTTTAAACATAGAAATTAATAAGTGAAGGTAAATGAAATAGATTATGAATATTCTTCTTTCTTCATCATTCATTAGATTCGTAATAACATATTATTAATACTAATTAAAATAAAATATTAATATAAACATTCATAAAATTCATTGCACATATCATTTTCTAAACATTTCAGGCAGATGACTTATCGGATTTCCACAATTTGCTTACCTCCAATGGTAACAATGTGCCTCTTATTCTATATGAATTGGGTCATGCTTGTGCACAATTAACTCATAATGAATTGTTTGATGTGATAATGTACAACGATAATAATGCTTACTTCATTAAGCGGACAGAAACTAATGTCCGGCTAAAGCAAGTGACCAAGGAGAAACGATTGCCTACTTATACGAAAAAAGTAGAAAATTACTCGGGAGTCTTACTCGGTTAACTTCTTACTGCTTTTTTTTATTATTCATCATTATCATTATCATTATCGATTGTTAATTATTTTGTTATGGTCATTATTATTATTGTTATAATTACTATTACTATTATTATCAAATTATTAATTATTATTAACGGATGTTAATTATTGTTGCCATTATTATTGTTATTATTACTGTTATTATTATTGTTATAATTTTAATTACAATTGTAATAATAATTAATTATTATCAATCACAATCACATTCATTAAGACCAGAGAAATTATTTTTGGAGTGGAAAAATGTGCTGTGGAAGACTTTGGAATTTTAGAGTTTAATAAGTTTATTGTTAAAAATAATCTTTAATTATATCCCTCACATTCTTAGATATTTTAGACATACACAGTTCAAGACATTCAAATATATATTTTAAAGCGAAAATATTATTATCAAAATGACAAAATAAATGCAACTATTTTCATTTTTTTTAAAAGAGAAAAATTTTTATTTTATATTTATAGGAGAAATTCATTTCTATCGTTCACTCACCGAACAAGATCATATTTCCATTAATATCCTCTGTACCTGGGGTAGTGCTCTTCTCTACTATGCACAGGTATTCATTTTATTATTATCCACTTTTTCCCCAACTAATCTTCAATTCACTTTTTTTTTCAAAATTCACAGATATGCGAATTTCGAAAATGTAAACTGATTGATGCGGAATTTCGAAAGTTTCCATTTTGAACAATTCAAAAAATAACTTTTACATCTTCACATTTTTTTTTTTGTTTTATCTCATAGATTAATCGCAAATAATTTAGCTAACAACAAGCAAAGATGATGAAGCATGTTCGTGGTATAACAATGAACAACGAAAATTAAACACTTTTCTGCTTGATATAGTGAAGTAAGTCCTTTGAAATGCTATGTCAAAACAGTTCATAACTCTTCCTGTTATTAGATCCATATTTCAGGATATTGTCAGTATGGATACTGTTATCATAAAAGTTATGGTAAGTGATTTCATCGTAATTTTATCAAATGATTTATGATTTTGATTTTGAATGATACTTTTTTCTTTTTTTTTTTAATAATTTAAACTGCAAGAAATAGCGTGATGGCAGAAAAGAAGAGGACGAAATTTATTAAAGATAAATGCGGATGCTATATTTCATTTAAAATTGAAATATAGCATTTGCATGAAATCTTCAATATTTTCAGAATTTCGCTCAAAAGTTGACAAATGCAGATCGATCTTCGCTCTTTCTTGTAGATCATAAAAGAAAAGAATTGTATGCAAGAATCTTTGATGTGGGTACTCAACCGGATGAACAAATTAAAATTAATGAAGATGGTAATGAGGAGATTAGGTAACAAACAATTATTTAAATCTCTCTATTTACTTCGATAAGAGTTCGAAATTTAACTTGAAATAATGCAAAGTGAAAGGAACAATTATTATAGATTGATTATTCAAATATGTTTAGACTTAGACACTTTCAATGGAAACTGTTTGGCCTAAAAATTGCAAAGAGGAATAAAAAAATTTAGGGATTTCTAGGCATAAATACTTTAATACAAATAACAAATCAGTGAGAATGATCAATGAATTTGATAACTAATGAATCATGTATGGAAATCTCTAAAATCTAAACATTCTAGAAGCCTTTCATGTGCTTTGGTCATTCATTTTCAAATGATCTTAATGATAGTCAGATTGATCCTCATTTTACAATTCTATCAATTTTATAGATTCTCAGCCAATAAAGGTATCGGTGGATATGTTGCTATGACAGGACAAGTTCTCAATATCGAAAATGCCTATGAGGACCCGCGATTCAACAAAGAAATTGACCAGAAGACGGGTTATAGAACCAGGAATATCCTTTGTATGCCCATTTTTATTAAGAAATCGTAAGTTCTCACTTATTTAAATACAATGAGTTTAAATTCAAATTTCGAATTTTCATTAATATTTGATTTGTCTTTCAGTTTTTTTTTCAACATTATCGAGAATGATACATTATTAGGCTCTAGCAATGATGACACATTACCAGGCTCTGGTTATTTCATACTCAAATCACATTTCAATGAAAATGCAACAAGATGTGTTTTTATTCCTGAGAATTTCTAGAGTGCTTTTCGATTACATATTTTATACATTGCTGATTTAATGATTGCAGTGTAATTGGTGTGGTACAAATGATTAACAAAGCAGATGGGCCTTTTACACAACAGGACCAAAATTCTTTCGAAACATTCGCCGTATACTGTGGCCTAGCATTGCATCATGCCAAGCTTTATAATCAGATAAGACGTTCCGAACAGGTTCTTGTTAGACAAACTTATACATTGTTAAAAGTATCTATGATTTATTGATATAGGATAGAGTAACCTGATATTGCTAATTATTAAGCTAAAAAACAAAATAAGCGTTAAGAGAAATGAATTGAAAAGAGCTTAATGAGAGCTACGATAATAAAAGATTTTGAAAGTTTTCAAATTCGATCACTCTTAGCTGTAAAAATCTAATTTCATCTAACACGAATTTTTCATAATGTCAACTTAGAGATATGATTTTTTTTCTTGCATAAAATAATTAACTGCAAAATATATGCAGAAATATCGAGTGGCATTAGAAGTATTGTCATATCATAGTGTATGCAGTAAAGAGGAGGTGAACAAGCTGAAAAGTATCACAATTGAAGATGATATCACAGAATTGGACAAGTTTGTCAACTCTTTTCATCTGCAAATTTCATTTATAATTTAATTTTGATTTTAATGCAACAATCAATCATATATTATTTTCAATTCTATGCAGTTCTAACTATCATCCGCGAATACATATGTGCATTTTCTGAAGCGCTATTCATTGGTGGTATTTTTCATCACTTGTTTTTTGTGTACTCATCATAGTGTGTGACTGTAAACACAGAGAGAGAAAAAGAGAGAGAGAGAGAGGTAAAAATTCTTCAATAAAAAAAAGGATGAAAAAATGACATACTTAATATAACGATAATTGCTACGTTTTTTTTTCATAGGTTTGAATTCAATGGATTTCAATTAACAGAGCTTGAAAAGCCGCTTTATGCTATTTATATGTTTCGAACGTTATTTAAAGGGAAATTGTAAGCTTATCATTATACATATTGATAATTGATTATAATTACCATCTATTACTCATGCATTTTATGAAATAAACAATTGTTTATTTTGTTTGAGAAATTTAATTAGCTGGAGTGTGAGTTGAAGTGTTATATTTGTGCCATTTTGAGATCATTATTTCAGCAATTATGATGAGGATGATTTGATTCGTTTCGTACTTACTGTACGTAAGAATTACCGTCAAGTAGTGTATCATAATTGGGCACATGGATGGAGCGTAGCGCAAGCTATGTATTGCTTACTTCGATCCACTACAATTTTTGATTTAAAACAGGTGCTTCTTTTCATTTATTTCGATTTTTTATTTTAACTTATAAACAAGAATTAAAAGAAGGGAAATGAAGAGTAAAAAACAAAAATCTATTGGATGTTGACGAATTGTTTTTGCTTATCAATTAAAATAGGACATCAAATTATGATAAGAGTCAAAAACAATGATGTGAGATGTCAGATTATCATTCTCTTAGAAACTCGTACTGATTATCTCTCAAAAGTTTTGGCTTCGAATTTTGCAATCTTTGAGAATATAAGTTTGTGAAGTTAAACTTTATTCGCATCACCGATAAACTTTACTGATCATAAAATTACGATATTTCCTGCAATATCGCTCCTGATGTTAGAAGTGTCGATGAGAATATTAGCGATTTTATTTTATCATGAAGTAACTGCAATGAGGGAAATTATATTAACTTTCGATCATTATGATAATTCCAAGTAGAATCTATAATTATCAAGATATTTTTAAATCCGATTTAACCCGTAATATATTTTTTTTTCAAATTTCAGTGTAAAATTACTCATAACGATTATTTAAAATATAGTCCCCAATAACTATAGAAGTTTACTGCTTATGAGAAATAATTTATTTTACAGTCTCTTGCACTCTACATGGCTTGCTTGTGCCATGATCTCGACCATCGTGGCAAGAATAATGCCTATATGATATCGATGAGTAGTCCATTGGCATCAATTTATTCAACATCAGTGTTGGAGCATCATCATTTCAATCAGACTGTTATTATTTTACAACAGGTCTTCATCCTTTCTCCTTCCTTTAATTTTCATTTGAATGCAACAAATTCTAGTATAATAAATTTCCTTTTAAGGTCATTGCAGCATATTTCAGGTTGGACATAATATTCTTAAATCTTTCTCCTCAGAGGAATACAAGGAGATATTGGGTATTATTAAGCATTGCATATTAGCCACTGATCTGGCAGTATTTGCTAATAATAAGACGGAATTGGAAGCAATTCTAGCTAACGGTACCTTCAGTTGGGATAATGAAGATCATCGGTAAGGGATCAACTATTCGGGAATTGACATTTTCCGAATTTCTTTTACACTCGAGATTCACAAATCATTCAACTTTTAGTCAGTTTTAGGCTTTTAATGACAGCTATTTTAATGACTGGTTGCGATATAATTGCGGCATCGAAACCATGGAATGTTCACACGGAAGCTGTGAAAATAATATTCGAAGAATTTTATGAACAAGTTAGTCGTTTTGTCATCTCTAATACCTTTTTTCATATTCATTAATTCGGCATAATGATTTAATTTATTCTCGCGGATATTCAAGTAGAGAAAATTTTCATGAGGAAAATTGATCTTACTAACAGGCATGATTTGAATTGTGCTACAGAATAATTGAAAAGCAATTTTTTTTTTACAGTACTTGAAATTTTACTCTTTATAACCGACAAACTTGAATATCTTATATTATTAACTTTAATTTTTTACAAAACAAATCAAGTTATTTTTTTATTAATGGAGATTGTGTGCAAAAAAAAAATTTAGTAAGAAATAAAAATTATGTGATATAAGGAAATTCAGATGAAATTGGACAAATTGGACGTATCTATAGATTTCAAGTTTATCCGTGATGACTATTCCAATCTTCTGCTATTGATTACAATTCATTATTTTAAATATTATTAAATAGGGAGATGCGGAACGACGAAATGGACAAGTACCGATTGCATTGATGGATCGAGAGAAAGCAAACGAACTACCGCAAATGCAAGTGACTTTCATGAAGGATATCTGCATCCCATGTTATGAGCTGATCGTCATGGCGGTACCGGAATGTCAACAATTACTCGACCGCTGTTTGTAAGTGTTTCCATCTCTTTAATTATCATTCTCAAACAAGAAGGAAAGAGAGAGAGAGAGAGAGAGAGAGAGAGAGAGAGAGAGAGAGAGAGAGTGAGAGAGAGAGTGAGAAATGTTTGAAGCGATATAATCAATCAGTAAGAATTCGCTGATATTCACATCGAAATTTAAGGTACAATATGAAGAAATGGCAGGAATTGGCTGATGAGCAAAAAAAAAACGGAACTTAAAGATTAATTTAACCAATTTTGGTGCGCATTTGTATGTAAGTTAACAAATAAAACATATCAATTATTTCCATTTTTGATCACAGCGAATGCGCAATAAACAAACGAGGATACACTAAATATAATCGTATTGTTAATAATGAATAAAATGTCAATATAATCACAAATTTTGCGAAATTCAAAATAAAACATAAACATATTATACATATTTAATTTGAACATATATTCTTCTAATTGTTAGCTTCATAATGAGGAATTCATCAACTCATAAATTATGAACAAGTTGAATTGTTGGAATGAAGCAGCGATAATAACAATAACAATAATACTAATATTGTTGTGATTATAATAGTGATAACATTTAAATCAATATACACGGGTTTTACACTTATACACAATGCTAATTTGTTAAGTGCTATATCCGCCGATACGGATTAACAAAAATAGTGCATATCAGAGGATGCTAAAAGATAAAACAAAGCCTAACATTTGAAACTATATTATTGTTCATCAATATTTTTAGTTAAAATTCAATATCAAAATAGGAAGAAAAATATCACTTTATACCACCATATCGACAAAGGATCAAAGAATAAGGCCTAATATAAAAACAACGAATATACGACAGTAATATCGGATCTCTTCGTTTCGATCGTTTCACTTCTTCTCCATTTAACTGCACAATTGAAACTGATGCATAAATATGCCATGTTTTCTTTCCGTTAAATTGAACACATAGCTTATTAACTTCTCTCATAAATTAGATTGAGGCATAAAATATATTGAAATTACTCAATTAAGAATGCGTAATTGTATGAATGCATTCTGTGCTTTATGGCTAAATTCGATTTCTGTAAGAACAGATGGAATATACGGAGAGATGAACGAAGAGAGGATTTGGTCACATCATGCTAACTAAATTAGAAATGCAGAAGAGAAGAAATTACTAAAAACGTTGCCTTTTTTTCTGAGGATTAATTTAAAAAATAGTGAAATCTAAAAATTCCCATTGTTAAAAAGATAAAGCCAATTCGCTAATTCAGCCAATTTTTCCTCTTACAAATCGCATGGAGCAGAACTTCGTAAAACGATGAGTAATCATACGAATAAATGAGCATCAATGCTCCCAATAACATATGGACTGATCAATATAAGATATACAAGGTCTATTTTGGCCTATTTCTTAGGCCTATTTTTGTGCACATAAGAAGAGAGAAGAAAGATTCATTCCTTATGTTCATTTCTAACAGATGCGCTATATTACACTTCTAAATCAATGTACTGGCGCAACTGTCCTTAACCTACTTTCTTTCTCTAACTGTTTCCGCTCACGTTCAATTTTCGATTTAATAGCTTTTATCTTTTTCTTGATTACAGCACGATCGGAATGATTCTGAATACCCATTGCCTAAAAGGGAAATAATTATTGTGAGAAAAAATTTGGTACAATAATCAAAACCAAACCTTTCAAAAATATTGTCTATTTTATTTGAAAAGAATGCGTAATTGCACGAATGCATTCTATGAATTATTTTAATCAGTATATTTTATCAAAAAATGCCTACTCTTATTAGTCTCTATTTTCTTTACATTCATTAATCTTTATTTATTACGTAAAGATTATTTACTTTTTCGTATAAATCATTTATTTCATTTTGAAAAAGTTTGTTTCAGCATAAAAAAATCTGTTCAGCTATTTCGTCAGCATTTTTGCGAAATTAAATCCGAATTAAAAGTAGTGAGCAGAAAGCGGCAACATTAATTCCTACCATAAAAACAACAATAAAAGTAAATTATTCTTGATGGCGATAAATAATTCCAAAATTTTCGTTTTATAATTCTTCTTGAGAAAATATTTCAAAAACAAATATCTTCGCTTTGCATCATTTTTTCAATTTAAATTGAAACTCATTAAAAAATTTGCAGATAACGACGAACAATGCTAGCAACTTTCAATTTAAACTATGTTTAAATGAAACTTTCATCAACAATTAAAGATAAGAGTGATTACGATTTTTCTAGTTTAGATTATGAACTGTTTCCATAATTCGACCATGAAAATCTTTGCATAGCCTGAGACAAATAAAATGATGTCAACTTTAGAATTGATCTCGAAAACACATTAGATTTTAAATTATATCGAAGTTAGTTCGTTGAAAATGATTGAAAATATTGAGTTATTCGAACTTACCATGACCAAATGGGAAATCAGTTACGCTACCACAATTTATTCGATTTGCCCACTCAATCATGGTACCATAACAGACTGTCACATATTTCGCAATTTTACAGTATAAATCGTTATGGCAGAATATGTTGTTTTACAAAAAATTGTGACTTTTCCAAATAGATTTTGGATAGCAAAAAATGTCAGACAATTTCACAACAGTTCTAATTGTATGAATAATTTTTAATTTCTGATTGAATTTACGTCTAACACTAATTTACTAATAATTGAAATTTCTAGCAAGAATAGAGAACTATTTTTCTCAAAAATCTTTTTGTATGATTTAGATAAATGTTTAGCCTTGGAGTACAAATTTGCCCTTCAATATTCAGTGTCCTCCACTTCACGATGGATGACTTGATAAAAGAGAGATAAAAATTTTAGATTGACCACACAGGAAGCGCACAATTTTACTTTTTTTCAGAATGATTAATAGAAGTTGCAAACAAAATGCCAACCGATGAGATTAAAATTAACCGTACATTACAAACATATCATCAATACATGTAAAACAATTTTCACATTTTTGTGTAATTAATGCCACCTCTATTACGATTTCCTAATTTCAAATTCAACATTTTTTTCTAATTTATTTTCTCAATCATTAATTTCAAACAAATTTAACGCTGTGCAAATGCAAAATGGTTGCCCCAATTTATTGAACAGATAAGTAATTAATTTAAGAATACTATTTGAAATATTTGTAAAAAGTGAAAAAATATGAGAAGAAATGAAATAAAGATGGAATTTTGAGAATGTACGACAAAAAGATGGAAATAATAAAATAATGAATTTTGGTGGCAATCATTCTTTACGAAAGTAATGAATGACCACTGAATTGAGTGGCGCAGTTCCATATTGATAAATATATCTTCTTTCCTTTACACTACCGAGACGATATCTCCCGAGAGTGTCAAGGAAAGAAAATCAATCTATCAAGATCATACGAAATATAGTAGAAGGATTTGGTCTGTATTATTGAGGAATCTAACTATATCTAAATTGAAGTTAAAATGCAGTATATAATTTAGAATTAGTATGTATGTATATCAAAGATACATTATTTCAAAATGTGAGAGCCAAATTAGAATAAGCTATGTGGGAAAAAATTTGCATGATGGTTGATGGTTTTATTATGCTTTTATAATATATACAGTTTAATTTAGGAAACGAAAAGGAGATAAAAGAGATTCAGATCTTGAGTATATTTCCTGGTAAAATAACTGAATAGTATCTGAATAGTATTTTTTATGCAAACATTCGTTTTCTTTTAATAGAAAAAATTTAGTTACCTCAACAACCTCAACAAAATCATAAACTAACAATACCTTCAATTTGTTTCCATCCAAATCTAGAAACTTGGTACCATTGATTTGATTAACGGTAAATTCGGGAATGTATTTATCCAAACCCATTTGGATCAACAGCTGACAAACATCATCGCAAGTCCAGTGTAGCACCTGGAGCCCCTTAATGGTAGATTTAAATTTATCAAATTTAGTTATTTATCGTCTCGATTTCACTTTTTCCAAATTCACCATCACTAACTTCCTTTCCAGTCATGCATAAGCTTGACCAAAACCAATTCAACTCCTTGGAGCAAATTTACAGAAATCTTCCCACAGTTATTTTATAGGATAAGCGCGCTTATATAGTACCAATGTTCTCCACCTATTTATTTCCTTCACTTTTCCAAGACTGCAAGTTTTTATTAATACGTGATTGTATGATATCTTTCTATTGTATCACTTAAAGAAGCGACATATAGCAAAAAAAAATTCTATTCTTTGATTTACCCACAATTCAATGGGAATTTGATCATTATTATGGTACAAATACAATTGCAAATTACCTGAATGGACTGAAATGTATCGCGCCAGAATTCATGCTCCGCTGAAACTATAATTTTAATTTACTATTATACACAGGAATTGGATGACATTTTTTCCATATTCATCATCATTTCATTCATTAATTGATTTGATTGGAATTAATATCAAACTTACACAATCCGCTTTTCGACAATTTTCCCTTACAATAAATAATATTTTCCATTTTCAAACATTAAAGTCAACAGTATCTCTTAATTCATATTTTAACTTATCTGTCGAAAAAATTATTAAATTACTTGTGATATAACGTCTCCTTAACGGGAATAATATTCTGCGATGAGCGAATTTGTGAAGCATGGCTGGACTAGCTGGTTCCGAGATCCGTGGTATTGGACTGTCACGTGATGATTTCTGCTCATCAGATGCATCATCAGCAGCACTTTCACAAGCACTCTCGGTACCAGCAACACGACGATATGCTGATGTTGATGCTGACTTACCAGGCTGAAATATTGCTATACAGTGTGAAATGTGGGACGAAGAGGTATGAAATTGACTTCATTTGATAAGAAATCAAATCAATTATCATTAAAATGGAGTATCTTATCCTAAGGATTGAAGCAAAAAATATCTTAAATATGAAAAATTACCAAACTAGCCGTCTTAATAGCAAGAATTTTGGAAGATTTTGTAGAGTCATGATCCATTGGACATGTAGGTTTATAGGCTAAGGCAGGACTGACATCTCGAGCAGCTAACTGCTCTTTCAGCTCCGATAGCTCACCTTCCATCACAGTTGTACGTCTGAAATTTCACTTACGTATTTTATATGTACTGTCTGCCAATGGACATATATATTTTATACATTATTGATGTTTGGCTTCACTGGAATAATTAAAAAATAACAGTACAGTGCTTGGGAAGGATGCAAATATACCTTTGTGCCATCTCATCCAGTCTTCTTTCCAACTCTTCAATACGTTCCTTAAGCTGGCCCACTAAGGCACTATAATGGGCATCTTTCTGGCGCAGCTGATCCACATGCGCTTCTTCCCGTTCTAACAGTTCTTTTTCTCTGTGAATTAAAGTGAAGTAAGTGAACTGTGGAAATAACACCATTAATCATCTCAAAAACTATCGTATATTTTTCGAACCTCATTGAAATATAATTTTTCTTAAGCTTAATCACTATAAGCTATATCGATGTCACGAGAAACTTCTTGTCTCTTTCTTATTTTTAAGTTACTTCTTCATCTATCAATGCGCTTAGTGATAACTGATAAAGTTGCATACGTTTACACGAAACACCGGAGCCATTAAATCTAGCACAACCAACCGTTCCTGATAACTTCGTAAAAGCTGATTTGCTTGCTCATATTTACTTTCAAGCATAGCATAATGAGCCCTTGAACTTTCCAGGATCTCCTTCATCTGATCGGCTTTCTTCTGTGATTCACTAAGCTCCACTTCAAGATCATCTATGCGTTTCTGCAGCATCAAATACCTCATAACGTTAAGTTTGTCTTCCGGCAAGGAATTATAAAAATGGCATTGCAATATATTATTAAAATTACATCGATTCCGGAATATAAGTTGGAGAAATCGATACCCTAATTTTCCGTTCTTTCAACATCGTCGGTTCCTCGCTCTCATCACTATCGACCTCATCCTCTTCCAACTCTTCCGCTTCTCGGAATCGATCTGCCTCTAATGACTGCCTAATGAGCTGTGCAACTTCGCTTTCCTCCAAATTCTCCTCCCGACCTATTGTAAAAACTACCTGAAACAACTTTATTCATTCCGAAAGCATTCACTAAAACATGATTCAAAATTCGGTAGAACAGTATAAACTATTTAAAAAAAAAGACTAACCTCACTTCCAGTAGCTCGTAGAGTTTCAGCAGCAAAGATTTGGCTTACACCTACCAGACTGACTCCGTCAACACTTACAATCTGATCGCAAACCCGAATTTGACCATTACGATGAACTGCTCCACCAGGTGTTATACTCTTTACGAATATTCCCAATTTTTCGAGACCGGAATCAGCGCCCACTCCCATGCCAATAATAGACACCTATATAAAAATAAATAAATACCAATATATAACATGAAGAGAAATTTTAAATCTGAAACAGTGTATCGACAATAACTCATACTCCTAGTCCTTCAGCGCCTTTCTTCAGATGTACATCGAATATTTGCATTTTATCAAGACGTCGTTCGAGTTCGTACTCAGCGCATGAAGCTACCGGATCAATTTCATCATTTCGACGATCATAATCCATGATACTATGCGTTGAGAAAACCTGAAATCATTATAAATGCTTGAATATACAAATATATTAGCCAAACAGCTCTCATTACTACAACTGTGAAACATATAAATTGAGTCTTTTAACTTTTCTTTTTCATATGTGGAATAGACTTTTTCTTTTCACAATTTAAAATAAATTTGATCATCCTCAAATAAAAACGCTACCTTAATCGGAGCAGTACTGAAGGAGACTTTTCGTCCCACAACATCGAATTCAGGTGAAAGTCCTCGTATCACCTCTGCAACACCCGATAAATCGCCATTTGAATCATTCCTCACTTCAGATGAGCATTCCTCCAAAAGTGCATTAAAGCCGGTTGCATTCCCGATATCGGCGATGTTTTTCTGCAGTTTATTTCCATCATCATTCTCCAGCTTACGACTTTTCACCAGCGCATATGTAGTGTGCTTTACTGGCGGTTCCTAAAAAGTGTGTGCTATAGTATATATCAAAAAGTATTCATCAAATATTCCCTCATAAATTCAAAATATATTTTCTTTGAAATCAATTTAACGTTATACGGATAAACATTATAATACATAAGTTTAAGAACAAAATTTCTGAAAATCAGTTGGCAAATTCGATTTTGGGAAACTATAATGGACAAAATAAATAGGTCAAATTTCGAGAGAAATTAAAGAATTACAAATTATCAAATTACTAGTTAGTAAGAAACAACTGCGAATTGTTTTTTTGATTTCTTTACACAGAAAAAATTCGCAATCTATAGAAGCATTTTCATCTTGTATATCAGCTCCAATTAGCAAAACAAGCATTAGCTGATTCTATGTCAGCTTAAGCATCTGAGCAATTAGCGAAGCCTAATTAAAACAAAGAATTATTCTCGAAATTGAGATTTCGACAAACGAATAGATTCAAATTTGTCAACGGATAATTACCAAAGCGAATTTTTTCATTTGATGTACTTGTCGAAAAGCATTTAAAAAAAGCAAGCAATTATCTTTTCACCTTATCACCTTCATCTTGCGCTACTCCACTAATTGTATCAGCATTTTCAATGCTATCACTATCACATGTCCCATTCATGGATAGACTTTCCAAGCCACCAAATCGTCGTTTATAGAATGAAGGGTCACGCCAATAAGGTTCATAGTTAACCTTTTTGGTGGACAATGAATCCAACGCAGACATTGGGGAACTGTAAAGGAGTATTTAGAATGAGCGAATTATAAACTGGAATGATGGAAGACTAATTTTCGGGGAACAAAAAAAAACGATAAGTTAATAAGGAAAGGGAGAGACGGATAGTCTAATTACCTCAAAGAGTCAACCCCGTTAGGTCGTGTAGCGAGAGCAGAATGTGTTGTAGATAACCGATCCAAATCAGATACTAATTCCGAAAAATTACGCGTTACCTGAAATTTATCGCTAAATAAAATGAGATTAATAGGTGTGATGGTTGTCATTAGTTTAATTGTAGATTTTAAATTTTGAATCAATGAATATTTTTATTTTTCAAAGAATAGCGCCGTTAGCAGTGAAAAAAAAGTGGAATGATGAGGCGAGAAATGTATGAGATTACTTTTTAGATGACACATAACATTATAACTAAAGCCAAAAATATAATGGGTCAGCTGATGGCTGGCCAATGCTAAAATATAGCAGCATTTGTGGGGGAGAGAAGAGAGGACAATGTGCTGCTGCTGCTGCTGCTGTTGTTGTTGTTGTTGTGGAGAATGTAGTTTTTATGTGAATGGAAAGTAGAAAAGAGAGGGTGGCAGTTTCGAATGCATATTCCTACTGGGAGTAACCAATAGTCCCTGATGTGGTAGTTGTCTGGATGTGAAAGAATTGGAAAGAGCTCATCTCTACTATTAATCAATCTCTACAACAATAAACTTCGAGATAAAACACCTGTTCCCTAAATAGACTTCAAAGGATAAAATTTCGTTCATGTATTTGAAATAAAAATTGACCGGAATTTGATAGAGGAGATCTTAATTAGCTTTAAAAAAAAATGTGAAAGAGTACAATGTGGCAGCTATACCACTTTTTCAGAGTTTTTTTTTTCGCATTATAAAATTTTCTCAATTACTACAAATTTTTTGCATAAAATTTGCTCAATTTACTATAAATGCATGCAAACAATATTAATAAGAAATCATATCTTTGGGTTAACATTAGCGTATCATTAGTCTTTTGCGCATATATCAATCAAAAGCATTGTCGGTGATAGATTTAAATTAGAATAGTGTTTATTAGCAGAAAACATTGCATAAGCCAACTGAGGAGCATTAATAAGAAAGCGATTAGTGGTGAGATAATTGTCAGGAAGGGAGAAATAGGGTCAACTGTACCTGTAGACAGTTTTACAGATTGACCAAACCATTTCCGCTATTTCATTTATCCCACACAGAATAATGAAGGAAAGAATTAAGACATGGAAATTCCTCTTTTTTTCTTTCTCCTCATCCGAGAACAAAGAGAACGAAGATATGATATTCAGGACGGAAAAAGAACGATCCTGAATGATGGGAATAATTCAGTAATTCTAAGTAGATGAATTAGAAAAAAACAATTTTTTCATTCAAAATCCTCTCTGACATTGTTACAATCGACATAACTTAGGGAGTCATACGTTACGTGAACTTATCCTTAGCACATTGAAATGAAGACCTCTGATAAATAAAGATAACAATTTTTATCAGTTAAAAGTTATTACACGTGCGTTCAATAGTGCAAGGTGAACTAATGAGATTAAAATAATGATGACTTTTTTATTGAAGCCACTTTCAACAATTTGAAATACAGAGAAAAAGCATAACCGGACGTGTAATCAACTATAAATTAGTGCTGTAAGGAGGATTATTTGTGATGAACAAAGAGTACTAACCTGTGATAACGGTGACGTTGGACATTGAACGCTTGGTTTTGGTGGTAAGGGTGGAGGAGGTGGCCGAGATGTCCGGGGCGAAAAGTAGTAAGGTGATTGTTCACCTCGTTCTAACTGTTCGAATAGTGCTTTTGTATGCGTGAACCTGGATCGTGCATCCTCGCACAAATCCAATTCTGGCGGTAATACTGACATCTTCAATGATTAATTATGTAGCTTGGACAATTACAATAGAATTCGGTTAAGCTGATGAAATTTATAGCCAAAATCACTTAATTTATTCAAATTTGAATTGAAAAAAAAGGGAATAAAAGGATGAGGTATAGTATGATATGATTAGTATCAATGATAATAAGTGATAGAATGGAATGGTGATCGCAATAATGAGAGTAATAGTGGGAGCAGTTGGTAATGGGAATTAAATTTTTGAACAAACTGTTGATGTGTAGTGATTGCCAGATGATGCTGAGAGGTGGTAAGATATGTCAAAAGGAACGTATTGGGAGAAAGAAGGGGCGGGGGAGTTCTAGGTCAAGAGTGACAGTGTATGAAGGACGACATTAGCAGTTACAGAATTGTTGCGGGACGGATACGGGTATTGGTTGAAGTAAAGGGAATGAAATATCAGTTAGACAAATCAGGGTAAAGATAAAAATAATGTAGACGACCCTGATGACCAATTTCGTGATGCATTTCCTTCATCCCATAGTATACATTATAATAATAATAATATTTTATATGAGGAAGAGAGAGAATTCTAAGAAGGTGTAGAGGTAAATATGAATATTACTCTCTTTTGATCCTTTCACTTCTTCAATACATTATATCACGAAGGATCAATTGATCATTTTGTAATAATATAGTATTCATAAAAATTAATACCGGAACTCCACAAAACAGAGTTCGCCCAGATCGTAATCAAAATATAGTCGTTCTTATTTCATGAATGTTTCGAATTCTTCGTCATAAAGTCGAAATTTCATTAATTCGTTTCCGTTATATGAGACATCTGAAAATAACATTTATTTAATATTTCATATGCAATACAATGAGAATTTCATGAAGTCTATTGAAAACGTCTTCGATCATTCTTCCTTTCTCCCAGTCTTCTCTTTTTCTTCCTTTTCTCTTGATATTATTCGATATCAGTAATTGGTTATTGCGAGGAAATATAATAATTTAAGAGAGTAGCGAAAAGTGACCAAGTGATCAACAAATCTGTTAAGGGATAGGCTGTCTACAAAGAGTGATAAGAATAATTTTATTTCTTTCCGCATTCATCGTAGGCATGCATTTAAGATACTTTGGGACATAAATGCAACACGGTGCAAATTACTGTCTGATATCTTTAACAACATGTAAATTTATAAATGTACAATGTGTACAGAACTTCTCAAATTACGTATATATATATATATATATGATGGTATGCTTAGTAATCATTAAAATAAGCTTCTGTTTAAAAAAAATTGGAAATAAAAACATGTACACAAAAGGAAAACAGTAAATTTGATTTGAAAATGGAAGAAACTGTTTTTTGAATTCTGATAAAGCCAATAATAATCAACTGATCCTAAAAACTGATATCATCTCGATTACATTTCTAAAGTAAAAATAGTATTTCTAGCAAACTAAATAAACTAAGTTTGTTTTAATTGCATTTCCAACAGAAACAGTAATAAGCCAAGAACGGAAGAAATCGGAAAATGGTTTAAATGAGAAAATAACCATTTTAATTCTGAGTAAATTTCAAGTGAGACAAAATTTGAGCAATAATATTATAGTGATAATTAAGAATTCTACTACGTTATTTGGATTTAAAAATTAGTTAGCGGAATTAGGATACAAAAAGAAAAAAGAGAAAAGCTCTATCCGAGATTTTAGTAAGGGAAAGAAAAAATATTCCGGGGTAAATTATCCGGAAGGGATGCCAGAAAGCGTTATCAATATGTTTGCATTCAATGAATGATATTTTATTTGATGTTAACTTATCATTGAGGAAACGATTTCAATGATATTACAACAGACAGAACCATCCATTAATTAACAAAGTGTAAAGGGAAAAAATTTCAAAAAGTCAGTGTTGCTAAATAAACAACATCAAACGGTCAAAAAAATTTAATCTTGGACTAGGCATTAAATTCGTAACAAAAAAAACAAAAGTTCAAAAGTTCAATTTTCAGTTTAAGAGCAATATGTTACACGAAGGATATTTCATGAAGCAAAGTAGTGGAATTAGCTTATTGACATATCCTATTCAAAACCAGTTTTAAGCAATTATTTCTCAAATCGGACATTTTCTATTCAATCAACAATTAAATGCTGAAAGCATAAAAGATGATAGGCAACACTACTGAAGGAAAAGGTTTTAATGGAGAATGGATAGGTCAAGGTTGATAGAATGAAGGAAATGATCTCGGAAAATGAAATTTTATTTTGAAACATAAAGCACTTCTTGTTTAAATGAGAAGTAATAAAAGAAGACAATGTAAAATATTATCTTTTCCTTTCTGAAAAATAAACAAATCCATCTCAATCACTGTCATCATCATCACCACCATCATCATCACCATCATCACATTATCTCCATCACCTCCATCTGCACCTCCATCTCAACCCTAACTGAGTATCACCAAGCAATGAATTATTGCCATTCTGCACAATTTATTTTATTCAAATTGGAATTGAAATGGACCTCTGCTTGTTAATAATTTAACACGAAAGACATAATTTGTCACCCTCTTTCATTAACATCCTACATGTGTCTGTGTCACATGCATATATTTGTTATGTGCATGTGCGTATGCGTATGTGTGTGTTGTATGTGTGTGTATGTGTATGTGTGTGTATGTGTGTG
>UPTC01000248.1:15724-29429 GCA_900537255.1 Acanthocheilonema viteae | reverse complement strand
TGTGTGTGTATGTGTATGTGTATGTGTGTGTGTGTGTGTTGTATGTGTCTGTGTGCATGTGTACGTGTGTGTGTGTGTATGTGTATGTGCATGTGTGTGTACATGTGTGTATATGTATATGTGTGTGTACATGTGTGCATGTGTACGTGTGTGTGTGTTGTATGTGTGTGTATGTGTGTGCATGTGTGTTTATTTGTATCGCAGTGGCACCATTTCGTACCGGATCACGTCAACTGGGCTGCGAAATTCTTTAAACTATATGTCAACTTGTGTTAATTTCGGTGGACTGAGTGATTCAGTGCGGGGGATCTTCTTGATTTTTATCTTACTGTATTTAATAGTGAGAGTATTTCTAGTTGATGGAATGAAAAAGGAGAGAAAAGAATTATTTCGACGCTCTTTCGCGAAAAAAAAAAGAATCACGGATGAAATTCTTTCGAGACAGTGCAAATAGTACGTCTACTCGATCGTAATTTCTAATGGATAATTAACTCAATGATTAATTAATTATAAAATGTTACAAAAGAATAAGCTGCAAAACAATGGAATAGACATGAACCAATTTTTATTCATCCATTCCACTCGAGATATAGATATTAATTTATAGTATCTTACCACTAAAACGATGAAGAATAAAATATGACAGAGACAGATAGACCTATTTAAACTGTAAAATAACAGGTTAAATAAAATAACAGGCCTATCTCGAAATTGATCATTGATAGTTTCGAGTTTCTACATGCACATTATATCTCATACATATATATTATATATACATATAAATTATGCAGTTCAAAAATATAAAATCTATGAAAAGATAAAAATTGATATTGGATGATTATGGTAAACGATGTAACCATTAAAGTTCAATGCTTCATCATTTCAAGCGTCTTAGTTTACTAGCAAGAAAAATGTTGCTAAAGATTTGTAGATGGGTTATTTAAATTAGCTGGAAATTAGAATGATAGAGCAGAAGCATATAAAGAATGAAATAGAAATATGGAATGGATGAAATGAAGGGATAGTGATTATGAAAATAAAACGATTGAATAAATGAACAGCTTGGAAGGAACAAGCACCAATGGGCATTCATTCATCCACCCATCCGATAACCAAAACTCTCGTACTACTGCCCCCGCTCAATGGTTAGTTGTTAGTCTCCTGATCGATTTGTACACTGCCTACTCGGATAACATTCTTTGCATATTCAATAGTGCTAATTTGCTCCTATAATGGCCACTAGCCTTTATTACATAAGCATTAGCCAATAGATTATGGGCTTCTTTTTATTTACATTTGGCTAGAAGTTTATAATTTTTAACAATATCTTAACCCAATTTCTTCTAAGCTAATAATGCTTTATGTTGAAGTAGTCAATGATAGAACTTAATAAAATGAAATATGACAAGAGAATTCATTGAAATGTGTCGGATAGCTCAAAATAGGACTGCCACACATCTTACAATCATAATTGTCGTTGAAAAAAGTAAAATGAAGCAGTTATACTGTTCGAATTCGGTACATGGCTTGAGTTGCTGATAACATCACTGTAACAGGTAAATTGTACATGATAGTTTTTTTTTTTTCGACAGTATATGATGTATTTATACATTCATCTACTTCCACCCACTTTCATTCCCCGCCCTATATCTGTACCGGACGAGAGATGAGCTACATAAAATGAGCAGACATCTCCGGTAATTTTCAATTTCGAAAACAAGTTTTAATTAGTGATTTCCTGAAAGCTCTTTTCATTAGAAAATAATCTGCCCCTATTTGATATTTTGCGAAAGATATGCTCCATCATTTTGAATGAAAAATCTTCACATTTCTAAATTCTATCACGTTTTTTTTTTGTGCAGAACACCCACTGTGAAATCTTTTCTTTTTGACTGTTTTTCTCTGATACCAATCAGATCAAATGTGTCACATAACAAAACAAAACGTATACTCATTACTTCATCCAATAAATATCATTTTTAATATTGTCTCTGGAAAATGATACGTGTAGTGTTTGAGAATTATTGATATATTAATAAGAAATACGATACATTGGGATAGATAGGTATATCTTAAAGTATATAACATAGGAATAAGCTCAGCTTAGAAATATGATAAACTAGCAGCTCCCGTCATACGTATTTACAGCATTTTTAACTGAAACTCAGCTGCTCGTAAGAAATGATATGATAATTAGAACCGGCAGAAATTATCAGATTCAAACTGTTTACACTTGTTAGAAATTATATAATTCATTTTAGAATGAAATATCATCATTTAAATGTAAAATATCTATCAAATTTCAAATAATTTGATTTCATTTCACTCGATATTTTCATGTTTTACGATTTTTACTGCACAGGTTAAACAATTAAAATGAATGAACAATTATTCCTTAATAAAATGAACTAACTTAAATGAAATTGATGGAGAGAAGATCGAGACAACCGAGATTTATTACATCCGTAATATAAAATGACAAAACAATCTCTCTTTTCTTCCCGGATAACATTCAAAATCCTACAATTCTAGGTTAATTAACATTTTAGGAATGGATCATTTTGTGGTCTTCCCTTGATATTTTATTTCCATCCATCAGCTTAAAACAATTTTGCAGTAAGAATTTTCGAAATATTCTTCTCCGCAATCACTGCGACACTATAAATATCTCATAAATTTATAGAAATGGTAGTTTGCAAAGGAATGTGATCATAAAAAACTTGATAGAATTCATAAAAGTTTCATTTCATTCATGAGCAAAAATTAATGGAAAAATTTATACAGGTAAAGTGCGAAAGCTACGATTAAAGTGTGCGACGAAATGCATGCACGAAAGTTGCAGCGTATGAAATGGACAGCGCAATATAATTAGCAAATTTAGGAGCAGTTTTTCTTCAGAGAGAGAGAGAGAGAGAGAGATAAAGAAAGAAAAAAAAGAGATCAGGAATTTTGCATTTCAATACTTTCATAGAAAATCGTTTTAGTGAGCAAAAAATATTTTTATTTCTTATTAAAAATAAAAATATATGGAATTTCAAAAATAGCCGAATTAGCACTATGACTCTAATATTTGGGTAAGTAATTCTGGTATATTCTGGCACAAATCAGGCTATTACAGATGGTAATAAAGCATAAAGAAAATGATGAAATGTTTAGGTTGAACTTGAACTCCTGCTATAATCCCGTGAAAGTTACAAACTTTACACTCAGTGGGTGCACTTGCATGAAGTGAGATTCAAAAAAGTGAACTTCAACATCAATTTGAAGCAGGATGGAACGAGATAAGAGAATAAATAAATTGAAAATAACTTTAATGATAATTGGTTAATACATCACGACAAAAGTGTCTCAGTATACGTTAGCATCGCTTAGTACGTGAATTCAGTCAACTGGCAGGATCCATTTCCAAAATGATACATGAAAGATTCCAAGTAAGAGAATCGTCGAATTGTCGAAAGATGATAATCATCTAAAACATCATTTAACAAAAGTTAAAATGCAATAAATAAGATTAAAATAAATAGACAAAGTCCTTGGTTTCATGTATTTATCGATGGTGCAAAAGGATTTTGCAATCTAAAACGTTTCAAGAAATCTCGAAACTTGTTAACCACTTGTTAATGTGCTTAAAAGAATAAATAAGCATCGATGCAAAGTAAAGTACAGCTATCTATCGCGGGGACATTTCAATAGCTTTTCAAAGTTTGTAATAATTTCATTTGCGGTATTTCACTAGCTTATCGACCAAAATGATGGAGAAAATTATAAACTTTTTCTTTTCCAACTAAGATCACTTTAGTTTGTTATTAATCTAATCATTTCCCAATTAAATATTCCAGTCTTGGAACATCGATCGATAGTTGGATAGATAAGCAGTCTCCAAGATATACCAGTAATATCAAAAAGTATTATAAGATCTCCATTATCTTTCCCTTATTTTTTATATTTATTAATTCGTTTATTCATATGATAATCAAACGCCAACATATCTATTTCTCTATAGAAATCTAAAAAAAATTGAAATGAGGCGTATCACTATGAAATGCTCGTAAAAGTATTAAAATAGCGAATTATAAGTAGGATATGTGTCAGTACAGATAACTATTTCTGATACATTTGTATAAATTAGTCATTCTTTTCCCGAAAAATATCAAATATCCTGGCAATATTTGGTATTTCTTGAAAAAGAGAAAAAGAACAAGTAAATTTTAAAGGTTAGGATGTGAATATTTGCGAACTCCTGTAATTGAATATTATCCGGAGTTTAACAGAAACAAAAACATGTCGAGTTTCTTCACTCCATATCTGTAACAACTTTCAACAAACAAGAATTCCCCGTACTCCGGAATTATTTCAAATTCCGACATTTGCATTAAAGCTTTCCGCAATTTTTTTCGTTGCAAGAAAAGTACACTGTCGCTCCGCTGCACTCAAATTACGTCACACAACACATCATAAAAGTGTCGCGCTGCACTTTGCAAGTTGGATGCATGCCAAATCCCTATCTTCAGTTCCTCGTTGGGACTCTCTAACGCGAAAGATGTGATGTTGCTGTTGTTGTTGAACTGTTGCAGGATAAGGGAATGCAGTGATAGCATCACTGCTGGTAGCACTGCTGGTAGCATTGGTGGGGTTGCAGTGATTGCAGCATTAGCTGCATTATCGATTAGCAATATGTCTGTCGATGGTCATTTTAGTGCAACCATATCGTGCAAATATCGTGCAATTGGTGTACTCTCCGTGGATGGGCCTTGAATTGCTGATCATAAGTCTTATCTGCCTTCACGACATCGTTCATTTTACATTTTGTTGGGCCTTCTTGCTCTGTTTCACTGTGATGGGCTCATTTCTCTAAGGTAAACAGCACTTGGCCGCATGCTCCCTTTCTTTTTTCTCTTTTTCCTTCCCTTTCTCCCTCTTTCTCTCTCTCTTTAGGCCCATTTTTGTTAATATCTTTTCAGAAATTTGCCTTTACATGGTTACATGCAGAGTGTATACAATTGTGTGCGTGAAGTGTGCTCTATATTTAACAATTTCGATCGATGCATGTTCTCATAATTTCTTCAGACGTTAGTGGAAGTACAGAGCGCAATAGTTCTTGTAGATGTATGGTTTGGAAAAGCGATGCTATTTTGCAATTTTGCATAGCTATTATTCGCTTTTCGCGCGTCTTTTAACATTGTAAGTTTTCATTGCCTCAAATTTGCAGGATACTCTGGCTTTCGTGATCTGCGTGGAATAGCTTCATCGCGTTCCTGCACCTCTTAAAGACGAAGAGATGAGCGGTAACAGCAAGTAGGTTCTCTTGTATTTAGTGAAGTAAAGTTGAAGCAAAATTTCATTGAAAACTGTGAAAATTTTTATTTGTTTTTTTCTTTCCTTCCCAATTTTTGAAATTATTTGAATTGTAAAATCTTAATCAACACATTTAACGCGAAGTGATGATGCTCTTCTCGTATTGGATACCGATATAGCTTCATACTGAAATGACCGATCATTTTTTCAAAAGTGAAATAGAATATCGTCTAATCGTGGATTTCAACTCATTGTCTTATTAGAATTTCGCAATTATTCGTAGGGATTTCTAATCAAAATTGCAAGTACATATGAATGTTTTTAATTATATTTCAAAACTTTTCCAACAAGATTACTTGATATGCTTCAATGTTTTACTCCTTTTTTGATTTTTCATTTTTTCAGCTGGAAAATTTAATGTTCATTGTGGGCCCTCTCTTATATCATATTCTACTGATGCTAGATTATTTTATTAGACAACCATTTATTTTTAATGCTTCCAGTATAATACTTTTAAATATTTACAGTTACTATTCGGAAGAAACTAGAATAATTGCACCGGCAGCTCGTACTAAAGTTGGGACTGCCGCGCCAAAAATCTTTGGCAAAGAGCTCCGAGATTTAGATGATGCTGATCTAGAAGGGCTGCTCTCCAAATTATCACCCGAAGAACTCGAAGATCTCAACAGTGACTTCGATCCTGATGTAAGCTGTTCCTCTTCTTCAGTTATTTGGAAGAGGAAGTACTCTGGATCTAAATAACTTGTACAAATAAATTATTGTTTTATCCAGTGAACTTTAGTGACTTATCATAAACTTTCTGTTGCGCAGTTTAGTTGTTTCTATCGTTTGATCCTGTAGTGTAAACACCCTTTTCGTAGGCAACACATAAGCTTGTTTGTTCAAAGTGCATTTGTATTTTTTGAAACTATTGTTTTTTTAGAATTCCTTACTACCACCATCACAGCGATGTCGCAACCAAACTAGCAAGCAACCAACCGGGCCTTATCAAAGGGATAAACTGTTGTTGTTTCTCGAGGAAAGCGCAAAACAAGAAGAAGACTGGGAGGAATGGGTTCCCTTTAGCCCAGGAATTAAACGAGGTTTGTTACTGAAGTAAACTGAATATGGCAGAAACATTTCTAAAGCTTTTCTGACCAACAAGTTTCGTTTTAAACAGTAAATTCAATGATTTTCAAGCACAGTCAATTTTTTTCACTAGACGAAAATTTATTTTGTTATAGGAAAAATTTATGAACCGAAAGAGGGTGGTGATAAAAAATCCGGTAAAATGGAAATGCCAATAGAACTCGATTTGGATGATGACGAAGACGATTTAGATGGAGCACTGCAGGAGGCACCCGAAAAAGATCTCGTTGATTTAGCTGGTATTCTCGGAATGCATAACTTGCTCAACCAATCTCAATATTACAATGCACTGAAGGTTATTTATGTCATTATTATCGAATGTTATGTATCATTGCATAATCTAATAAATGTTTAATTGTAACTTGGAAACTTTTCATTGTCCTACGTTCACTCGGAATTTATAAATTAAGAATGGTTATTGTTTCGCCTTCGAAATGTTAACCGTTCTTAATGCTGAAATGAATAATGATGTGTTCAATTACGTGTTCACGAGTCGACTCAAAGACCGTGTTAAATAATTTTCCGTATTTTTTTTTCCTCTTTAAGTAAAATCCGATTTTTAAGTAGGACTTTATGTCTACTTAAGCATTTCATGGAAATGAGTTATGTTAATGAGGGGCAGGAATACTTGAACGATCATTATTTTAGTGAGAAATTATTGTTAACAGTTTGTATCCGGCAGTTACTTTTTCATATTTACATATCATGAAGTGAGAAATTATTGTTAACAATTTGTATCTGGCAGTTACTTTTTTTGTTTTCGTGCTGTATTCTTTTGGTTTTTTCTTTGCAGTAGCTTCTTTTTTCGCTGAAAATGAACATTATCTCGTTAATGAGGGGATTAAAACTGTTTTTTTGCTCATGTTACAGGGTAAAAGTCAGGATGAAACAACAGGAACTACGTTTAGTGGTGTTGTTAGGGCTTTTGAAGCGAAGGTTCTTCCGGAAGAACCAGATAATGAAACTGATGTTGATGATTGCATCAAGTATGTTTACCTAACTTGGTTCTTTAAATTTGAAATGTTTGACGTTTTTATAATAAAAGTGTTAGCTTGAAAGTTTATATATGAGTTCGGTATAAATAAGATTGGATTTTGAATTACAGAAAACTTGAAGCAAACGATGAGATGGTGACTGAAGTAAATATCAACAACATGAAACGAATATCAAAAGAGCGTATCAGGGCCCTCATTAAAGCATCCTGCGCTAGCAAACATATTAAAAAGCTATCGATGGCCAATACTGCTATCTCTGATCAAGAAGCTAGAGTAAGAGTGCTGCTTTTTCTCCAACATGCATACATCTTTACAATATTTGTCAGTCTGCAAGCAGTTTAATAAGTGGTGGTGTAATGTAGCATTTGTTAGTTTACACGGCTAATGTTAAATTCTACAAAATATTAGTGTGTCGTATATGTTGACAAAACAAAGCAATAAAAATCATGTTAACAGAATGCAGTTAAACTAGATGGAAAATTAATACCTTGCAGCATTTATACTTTCTTTAACTTTTATCATATTTTTGATCTTTACTTCCTAATAATTTTCATATACCGTAAATAAAATATTTTTTTTATTGATTACTATTCTCGAATCTTTGCAATCGATCTTATGCTGCGTTTTCTCATTCAAAAAAAATGACGACTTAATTGTACTTGTAAATACCTTTAGGGACTGGTTGAATTGTTAGAGACTTCACCATCATTACGTATTTTGAATATTGAATCGAATTTCATAACACCCGAACTATTGGCAAAATTATTACGTGCTACACTTGCCACCCAAAATCTTACCGAATTTCATGCTGAAAATCAGGTATTTATTTATTTTATATTCCAGTTTTTCAGTTTTCATTTTTTATTAATGGTTGTTTTACTGATTGACATATCTTTTTTTCGTGTCACTCATCAAAGTATTCTGCAATAAAATAAAGCTTAGCACCTATCGAACTGTATCGTTTTACACTATAGTCTTCTCATTTTCTGCTTTCAGCGAGCAAGTGTGTTAGGAAATCAAATAGAAATGGACATGATGCTTACTGTAGAAGAAAATGAATCACTGCTTCGCGTTGGTGTATCCTTTCAATCAATGGAAGCACGTCACCGAGTTTCGGAAGCCCTTGAGCGAAATTATGAAAGACGTTGGTTTCATTACCAGTATAAATAAAATTTGCTTTGTGTTTAGTTTTCAAAAGTTTTTTTATAAAGCAGAAAAATTTTGTTTTCAGTGCGACTTCGACGGCTAGGTAAAGAACCGCAAGAATAATGGCATCAGTCCGACTTCGTAAATGGTTCCATCTGGTCGTTTTGATATCTTTTAAAAAGCTTTAGGATGCTGCATCATCTTTAGTATTTTGTCTTATTTCTGAACATCAACGGCCTGGTTAGTGAATGAATTAAACTTAATAATTGGCATTGTAGACTTTGGAATATTAGCATGTGATATGCAATTGTTTCATAGAAAATCAGTTGCATGTCTCTGCAGCTCTAATAGTCCGTTTGTTTCTGATCTGCTTTGATGCACTATTTTCTTGATTAATTTGAATGACGAATGTGAGGCATCAAGTTCTATTCTTGGATCGCATGGCTGAGGTACAAAAAATTGAGAGGGTTTAGGAACTTCGAGGTCCTCGATTATTTTTCTGCCTGTAAACTGACTCCACATTTCGGCTTTGAAACTCTTCCCGAACTTCACATGGTTTAGCCCATCATATTGCTGAATTTGTTATAAATCAGTGACTTGTTTTCCGTGATATCCAATTTTAGAAGCTCCAAGATTAGCTTATACTTGGTCCATAATGTTCTATACTCACACTTTGTTGATCACGCGCTTTATTGAAACAACGGTGGCGGCCCTCGCTTTATTTATTTCGATGAGCTTTTCAGTTTTTTTGAATTGTTTAAATTTGTATGTCGTATGTTTTCTAATTGCTTTTCGCGGTAAAATTTCTGCTTGCTGGTCCCATATTTCCTTTATTGTACTGATAATTTGCAAAGGATTCAAATGGTAAAATTTACCTTCGTGTTATAAATTTGTCAAAAAATCAAGATCCTTTGCTTTTATAAACTAGAAATATTTTTTAATACTTTTTCTTATGGCGAATCATTTTGCAGAAGATGGCGTTAACATGTTTGTCATATTTTTTAGACCAATAGCGAGAGAAAACATTTCCAGGCAAAGATCCCTCCTCCCTACATGTAGAGAAAAATCAAAATCTGTTCACTTTTAGTTTTGCGTGAGTGATCACAACGGGCATAACCTTACATTTATTTGCAACATGTCTCCTGATATGCCACGGGTGATCGACTTTACATTTTTTAATTGTTTTCTCCATACTTTTAAATGTCATGGAATGCTTTCTCACTTCCGTGTTATATATTTGTGTATATACTGATTAACTATATGTATGCATAGTAAAAAAATTGAAAGTGTCAATGGACGAAATTGGAAAATGTACCATCAATATATGGATATAACCGATGAAAACCCTGAATTGCATTTGGTTTTCCTAATTATAGTTACCAAAGACATCTGGTTATACTACCTAGAAAATACATTCTTCGTTTTTGTTAAATATCTTCTGAGTTCATTCATACTTAGGGTTATAGATAATTCCTTTCTAATAGTTGAGAGAATTCGATAGGGTAGAGAAAAAGGAAAGATCGTCAAACTGGCTGTATTCTCGTGATACAAAAGATCAGTAAGTCTTGAAATAATGTTTATGCACAAGGTACAACTTAAGTCCAATTATATATAATAAAATGCAGTGGTCATTATGTTTGTACAACATTGATTGCCGATATTCTCCTCGACAATGTCTAGCCTCTTCCAATCTTCAACATACTGGATCAAGTCCTAACTTCACTGCTAGGTGTATATAGCCTGCTTTATTGTCAAATTTTATCCTCTAACAGCAGCAGTGATTGCTGTGAGGCCAGATTGTCTGTGTAGAAAAAATTGTCCTGAATGCATAAATTCCTATAATCCTTAAAAATTGAACTTATGTGATTATTCTAACGATAACTGATAGGAGGAAGTCGCCGTTTGTTTTGACTTCTAGCAGTCTCAATTTTTCCTCGCTGTAGAGATAAGAAACTTTTTTAAAACTTTAGTAAGGAAGAACGGAGAAGGGAGACGGAATGACAATAAAAAATTTGCTCAAACGCGAATAAAGATTGAAGAGACCAGCAATGCGGGAATGTACTTTTAACGCATTATGCGACTCAGGCATGCTAAAATAGAAGGAACTAAAAAAAATCCTACCATTTAAAGATATCGGGGATTTAAATCTAAATAAATGAGGGATTCCTGATGACCGAAATATGTACTAATTTGAAAGCACAAAAATGCGGCTTTGGAAAGCATTTTTATGTCAAAAGATACATTGTGAAGACCCGCATTTATATGTAAAACAATGATTAATTGTCTCGTCGCAGTGCAGGAGTGATAACAAGGAACAAAAGGATAACTTCCTACTAGACAAGTGAGCATCTCCAACCCGAAAAGAGTGAAGAATTTTTTTTTGGCGTTTGATGGACCGCTATTCGACCGGTATTTTGAGTAGTGTTCTGTTGTGATGCACGTTCTGTTTTCAATTTTATGTCACGGGCCAACGTGAAAAACGCCTCTTCAACATTAATATTGGTTTTCGCCGATGTTTCCATGAATTTCGTACCATATTCTATAGCCAGCTGCAATACAAACATGACCTCTCAGAAATCATCTTAATGGTGAGTCAGTTGTTATGTCGACTCTCTCTTCGTATGTGAACATAGTTAGCCTAGTAGGAATGTTCACAACAATTATTTTGACTGCTTAAGGTGAATACGAGCGCAGGTACCTTCGTGTGCTTCCTCTTTTGGCCCGAAACATTCAGCAAAATAATTACAACTACTCGGTAGCAAACAGAAGATCAACTAACCTGTTCACCGCGCTCTCGTGATACCTGTCTCCTTTCTTCAATATCGCATTTGTTACCGATAATCATTCGATCCACATCCGACGATGCATGTTCTTCTATATTTCGAATCCAATTTTTTATGTTATCGAATGATTTTTCATTTGTTATATCATACACCAACATGATCCCCTTTAAATGACTTTTTTTAAATAATTGTTAATCAGAAATAATGTAATATGAAGCGGTATGATATGAAAAAAGCTTTTGGAAAAATACCAAGTAACCATACCATAGCTCCTCGGTAGTAAGCGGTTGTAATTGTTCGAAAACGTTCCTGACCAGCAGTATCCCTAAAAAAAAGTATTCCATCAGACTCGAATGGAAACAGCATGTATTACTTTCAATTACACAGCAAGGACACCAGGTTAAATAAGTAGACTATGAGGCAGATTTTGAATTAAGAAATCGATATGAAGTAAAGTTTGCCGCTTAGACTTTGAATGAAATCAAAAAAAAAAAGGTACTTATAAGCGGGTGATCTTGATGGTGAACAAAACATTATATAAATAAAATCTACCATATCTGCAGTTTGATTTTCTTTCCGTCCAATTCTATCGTTCGTATCTTGAAATCAATACCTTAAATACTATTCTTTAATGACTCAGTAGTGTACAATATTATTCTTTGTAAATTCATAAAAAGCATAGAGAAACAGTTACCGATAGTGGAGATAAATGAATTATTGAAGGAATCGTCCGAAAATCGAAACAGCACACATGTTTTTCCGACACCAGAATCTCCAATAAGAAGTAGCTTAAAAAAGGAAATATAATTTAAAATACCTCAATCACGATAATTTAAAATTCGATTCATCCTCATAAAACGAGAATTTATCTATAGTCATCTAAAACCAGACATGAACATAACATGAATGGAAAATTAGAATTTTCACCTCATCAAGGCTTCTTAATCTCGACTCATATCCATAAGTGTTATCAATGGAACACTGGAGTTGAGCTATATTAACAGCTTTTTGAAAGGATTCTATTCAACCATGAACTTATCCCGATACTCTAATTAATTAATCTCTGGATTAAATCTCAATGATGATAACAGCAGCAAACCTTGAACAGATAATCGTAGGATTTGGCCATCTGTATCAGCTAACTCTCTCAATTTATCTGCAAATTAATGATATTTTCTACTCCTTAAAATATTAATCGTAAGTTTTTGTAAACATTCTATAACGCAATCATGAATAACAGTATTGCGCGATGAGGAATAATACTATACTCATAAGCCAATCTTATTTTTCTAATCTCTAAAATTTAAATAAGACGAGCCAACAAGGAGAGCAAAGAAACGAAGAGATTAACGTATCATACCGATGACAGCTAGGCTCCAATACACTGACATCCAACCTCATTTATGACAAACGATTCTAATGCCAGCCTACTAACTTAACACTTGTAATAGCGCCAAGATCTCACCATTATTAGCAATTTGGATCCCAACCTTCTTTAAGCTTCTCTTAACGCATAGCTCTTATTTCTTTGCATTCATCTTCGTCTCACTGAAAAAAAAGTAAATGAACTTTCATTCTCTCATTTTTTAAAACTAATTTCAAGTTCTTGAGAAATCTCTCAAGTAAACACATGCTCCTCCTCATTTTTAACTAAACCTCACTTCTCTTCCATTCATAAATACATTATTTGCAAGTCTCAAATGATAGTCTTATGACGATAACGAGCAGACGTGATTGCTTCGAAGATGTCTGCTTTTTCAAAGTTGAAAGATCGGTTCAAACATCAAACGGAGAGATGAGAATTGCAAAATCTCTCTCTCTCTCTCTCTCTCTCTCTCTCTCTCTCTCTATGCAAACGCATCAAGTTTATATCATTCTCTGTTAGAATTTTGTTTTATGTATGAGACTTATTTTCTCGCTTATTAGGAAAAATTGATAATTCGATGATGCATTTATTTTCAATCAATTTGTTTATTACATCATAATAACACTATTATTTATGTGGAGAGTAAGTGCAGTTCATTATATAACTAACTGAAATCATAAAATCGATCTAAAAATTGGTACTATGGGCATCATGTATCGTACCTGACATATCGTAATGAAGAAGATAATGAATGTAAATAGTCTAAAACTCATTCGAGACTATTTACATTCATCATTTTCTTTACATTGTCAATATGATAATGTTATGCATACCATACTTTCAATAATACCAATTGCACTGAGGGACGTAACTGTTATGTAGTGGCTACTTTGGCCGAATAATATTCTCCGTTTGAAGAATATATAATTCGACCAGTAACTCTTCATGTATGTGTGTGTGTGTGTGTGTGT
>UPTC01000248.1:0-15674 GCA_900537255.1 Acanthocheilonema viteae | reverse complement strand
GTATGTGTGTGTGTGTGTGTGTGTGTGTGTGTGTGTACGACAGGTGTGTGTTGAGATAGCAGACGTAGAGTCGGTGATATGATCTATTACGTGCTATTTCGTAGTGGTGCTCACGTTAAGCCATTACATCTATGATACATTTTATTAGTATGCTCGTATTATTAGCTATGAGAGGGTCAGTACGCAAGCTTATGATATTTGTTGTGTTACTAAATCGCAATTGTTGATAAAGAGTTGCTTCTTAATTTGCTTGAATAGGCCTGATGAAATCATTCAATATATATTGCTCATTCTGTTTTAAAATGTATCGTTGCCGAAGTAACAATGCATATTTCTTCATCATATTTCGATGTTTAGGTTAGTTACAGGTATAGTGATATCGGGAAGATGTTGTCGAGGAAACTACTGTTAGCAGCAGCAAGAGTTTCGAAGGTTTGTTTCTTCCTCAAGGATGCCTTAATGCCATAATTTTATATAGCAGTTGAGTTTTATATGCAGTTTTGGATAATTCACTTCAAATTCAAAATATTATAATGGAAAGATCAAAGCAAATTTTAGGCTTCATCGAACGGTTTCGGAACAAGTAGTCGCTTCTGTGCAGCTGGTGCAGAAATGCTGAAAATTTTGGAGGATCGTATACGGGGGCAGGAATCGACGATTAACCTAGAAGAAACTGGAAAAGTACTTTCTATCGGTGATGGAATTGCTCGCGTTTATGGTCTTAAAAATATTCAAGCCGAAGAGATGGTGGAATTCGATTGCGGTATGAAGGTAGCGCTTTTTATTTTTTCATGCAAAAAATTTTTAAGTGCTTCAGGAAAAAGTGGTATAGAACACAAATGTCTGGTACATATAAATTTTGGAGCATAGCTTATTAAAATGTCATTTCGAAGTCTCATTCTTTAGAGATAAAGCTCATAAATGTTTGTTTTTGTATCTGCGCAAAAACGCATATAAGTTATTAAGAAGAAAGGAAATAACTATTGCTCAAAAAATTGAAATTTCTCTACTTTTAAAGATCATTTTTTAAAGGGTATGGCACTGAATCTAGAACCGGACAATGTCGGTGTGGTGGTATTTGGTAACGACAAAGTTATTAAAGAAGGTGATATTGTGAAGCGAACGGGAGCAATCGTTGACGTCCCAGTTGGAGAAGCATTGCTGGGGCGTGTTGTGGATGCGTTGGGTAATCCGATTGATGGTAAAGGACCAGTAAAATGTACGGAACGGTCTCGGGTTGGTGTCAAAGCTCCAGGAATCATTCCTCGTATTGGCGTACGTGAACCTATGCTTACTGGAGTGAAGGCTGTGGATTCTTTGGTACCGATTGGGCGTGGACAGCGTGAACTTATTATTGGTGATAGACAAACCGGGTATATTTTATTTCACTGTTGATTTATCAGTGTTAATATTGAAAAGATGATATTCTAGATTTTTTATTTTCTGGATAGATTTTCAAAATTTTTACTTCTTACTAGAGCAAAATTATTCAAAGGAATGTTCGGTTGATTTAGTCTAATAACCCGTAGGATCATTTATTTTAGTGTATTAGCAGTGTAACGTTATAACGTGATTTCTTAATAGGAAAACTGCAATTGCGATCGATACAATAATAAATCAGAAACGATTCAATGAAGGTAGTGATGAGAAGAAAAAACTCTACTGTATATATGTTGCTATTGGACAGAAGCGATCCACTGTTGCACAAATCGTAAAACGACTTACCGATACTGGTGCTATGAAATATACAATTATTGTTTCGGCCACTGCATCTGGTTATCTTTTGTTTACTCTTTCACTTCCATTATAGTAATTCTTTACTGAATCGGCTTGCTTTTCGTATAGTCTTGCAAGAAATCGAGAAATAAATGGGGACGGTTCTGTGAACAGTAATATGTGTTATTATATTGCTTTCAAATATATTGTTATGTTGTAAATAATATATAATGTAAATAATGTATAATTTGCGCCATCAATTGAATTCACATCGAAAATTTGAAAATAGATTTATGTGTTGTTGCAGATGCTGCACCGTTGCAGTATTTAGCACCATATTCTGGTTGCGCAGTGGGTGAATACTTTCGGGATCATGGAAAACATGCATTGATTATTTATGATGATCTCTCAAAACAAGCTGTGGCTTATCGACAGATGTCATTGTTACTCAGACGTCCTCCCGGACGTGAGGCATATCCTGGCGATGTCTTTTATCTTCATTCTCGTTTGTTAGAACGAGCTGCAAAAGTATATTTATTATGTAATCATTTTTCTTTTCCAATTTGCTATAGTTTTGGAAAATTTTGCTGTGACATGTCAAGTTGTTCTCGAAATATGGTGTTTCAGCTGAGTCTAGGGAGTCTGTTTATGCTTAAATGATTAATAATTTATACGTAGTTGATTTCATTACTTATGGAGAACGCTTTAGGTTCGAAGTTTCTAAAACTTTATATCAGCTATAGTGATAAGTTTTTCTAGATGAACGATTCTCATGGAGGTGGCTCGCTGACAGCACTGCCAGTTATTGAAACTCAAGCTGGCGATGTTTCTGCGTACATTCCCACTAATGTAATTTCAATCACAGATGGACAAATATTTCTGGAAACGGAGTTGTTTTATAAAGGTATACGACCAGCAATCAATGTTGGCTTGTCAGTTTCGCGAGTCGGTTCAGCTGCACAGACAAAGGCGATGAAACAGGTTAGATTACGGATCACAATGCCACAAATAAATGACTTTTTTTTGTTTGTCACACATCTTTTGTTTAAAATTGGGAAATTATTGGCTTTCTTGGTTCATTTAAGTTGTTTGACAACTTGTGGTAAGGAATGCGGAAATAAAGAAAGGAAAAAGAATAATTTATAAAAAAGTGGTAAATCAGATCAAGTTCAAGCATGATTGACAATGGATTAATTGTTATAAATATCAGATTTATGACAGCTAGAGCAAGAAAGTGAGATGCATAATTTTTTACAACTTTATAATTTTTCATGCATTAATTCAGCATGTAAGTTCCATTACTGACCAGTTGCAGACAAAAATCAGTAACTATCATGATAACAAAAATGAAACTTCATTTTTTACTGAATTCCACATCATTTTCTCTATAGCCATACAAAGGAGTTATAATTCATTTGCGTTATTCAAATAGTTCTGTATTTGCTGACAAGTAGTATTCCATGCTTTAGGTTGCTGGCTCAATGAAACTGGAGTTAGCCCAATACCGTGAAGTAGCTGCATTTGCGCAATTTGGTTCCGATTTGGATGCCGCTACTCAACAGCTGTTGAACCGCGGTGTACGTTTAACAGAGCTCCTTAAGCAGGGCCAGTATGTACCAATGGCTATTGAAGAACAGGTATTGTTTTTCTTCACTGTATTTGATCATTGTCGTCTAAGACACATCCAAAGGATTCTTAGTCGTTGCCAGTTCGAGTTATTCTACGATTCAATGTGCACTTCTTGGCCGGAATCGATTAAAGAATTGCTTTTCTATCTTTATTATATACACATGTATGTGAATGAAATGTACATTTCCAGGTAGCCGTAATTTATGCTGGTGTTAAGGGACATCTCGATAAATTGGATCCATCCCGTATAACCGTTTTTGAAAAAGAATTTCTAACTCACATTCGCCAAACGCAGCAAGAATTGTTAAAAACGATTCGCGAAGAAGGCCAGATAACTCCACAAACTGATGCAAAATTAAAGGACCTAGTAACCTCATTTATAACCAATTTCAAACATTAGATTATGGAGTACTTTGTTGTTTATATTATTAAGAATTTTTTCTGCCTCCATAGATTAATTTATATATTATTAGTAAGTAATGCTTAGGGAGAGACAGTTGTTATATTTCTAAAGTATTCTGATTTTCTATTTCGCTAATTGTTACGGTGGAAATAAATAATGCGTCTCCTTGCTTTTTACAGAGGATAGCATTGTAGAAATATGCAAGGTTTTATGACATCTGGAGATCCTCTCATTTTATGTTAGTGAGAAGACGATGTAGATTGAAGAATAACAAAATGCTTCAGGAGTTCATGGAAAAATAGTGTCGTAATCATCGTGGGATCATTCATTGTAGTTAAGATATTAAGAACAGTTCCGAACATACACGTTTTTATGGTGTATAAAGTTGCTGCATATTGAAACGTATGATATAGTGGGGATGTTAGTTAACTGTATGAACTGCAATGTTATGTATTAAAAGAGTGATCATTGAATACAGCAGTGTAAATGACCTTGGTGTGTCCAATCATACTGATAATATCATTGGAATGATGAAAAAAAAAGCAAACACCATACCAAGTACGACTAAGTTTTGTTTGCGGACAGTAAATACCACTTATTTCTGTATCAGTCATTGGGATATAAATTGGAAATATCTATACTGATTGCATGCAGCAGTTTTTAAAGAGCCATTCCCCCCAACATTTCTAGCTAAAAGACTTGCATAACCATTCTAAAATGATCAAAACTAGTTCATTTGTCGTCAAGATTCTTTAAACATTAAACGGATTAGAAAATCAACATTCTGGAATCAATGTATATATACCGAGTAAATAATAGCTCTTAATCTGCGATATATTTCATACTCCCTGTTTTAGAGAAGACAATCATATCAATTGTGATATAATCGCAGAACGGGATAAATGCAGCTACCTGCACTTAATTCATTATCAGCGATCAATAACCATGATGCAATATTATCCTTGGAAAGGACTTCTAGTCTGTATAATTTAGATTTCTAATCACTATAATTGTTTGGCATGACTGCATACCCGAAAGACAGCATAGCTACTTATACGATCACCATTTTAAAATGACACCAACACCAACAGCCAGCAACCACGATATGCAGCAACTAAAAAATTTTTCTCTTTCTTTGCATGATCGATAACATAAACATAACAAAAGCTTTATTATCTTCAGTAACAATTGAACAACCTGTTAAGTTATTCTGAAATAATTTCCTCGAGCAACACAATTTTCGAGATTGAAAATACAAACATAACTCACGTCACTCATTACTAAACAACTAACAGGATCAACCAATATAGCGAAAACAACATATTTTCGTTGGCTGAAAAATCATGAAATTCGCATTTTTAATAGGAAGATATTGAAAATACTTTTATTAGCCTAAGCTCTTTTACATTAAAGCACCTGGTTCATCAAAACAACTTGCTCTTAGAAAGTAACACCACCTAGCAATAGCTGTTGCCAGTGGCAATAAGTTCGGGTTCGACCTTCATCATTCTGTTTACAAAACATTGCACTGTGCAATTTATTTTCACGAACTAGGCAGATCTCAGTCAATATCCAACGCTAAGTCTACTGTCAATATGTCAAGAACAATTCCCACGCATTTTATCACAGTTACCCACAATGCCTCACTTGCTTGCTTAGGTAAACATCTCATTTCCAAAGATGTTTAGTAGAATGCACTAACGACACTTACCAAGTATTATGGTAGCCCACATCCTAAGTTCGATTACTAGTTAAAATATATTGAAAAAAGGATAAATCCAAAGTACAACAGCCGCTATGTGCTAGTTCAGAGTTTGGATATGTAATTTGATTAGCACTTGCCGAAAAGTCTTCTTACTAGTTACTAACTCCAAGATAATCGATAAAATAAATTAATCTGACTGTAGTCAAAATAAAGTCACTGGATCAAAAATTGAAACAATCCCGTAAGATCAAATATAAGTCAAAGATTTTGCGAAAATCTTGAAAAATTCCTCTCTGGACCATGAAGTTTCTAAATCTTGAAGATAAATAATATCGTGCCCCATGAAAAGGCAAGATGAATATTATTGTCAAATCCAAATGATCTAAAGAAAAATAAAAACGATGTAATAACGTCATGACACGATATATAATTCAATTGGAACATAAGACCGCGTCTCGACTAAAGTTGTAATCAAAAATCTGTGTAAAAGATTATGCTTTGAGGTACTAACCATCAAAATAACAAAACTCGCAAAAATAAATAAAAAGCCCCAGTTGTGGGCATCATAAAATGCGGCAGAAAAAACAAAATGAGAATCATGATAATGTGAATGAGCTACACGAAATTCACAACTTAAAATGAATTCATATTAACATCAGCTGAGAAATCATCACTGCCAAACTCTCGCTTTGATGCTGGACCGCCGGCCGCATCACCCGGCCGTTTGGCACCTCGAGGTGTCGTTGCTCCACGACCGCCTCGACCTCCTGTACCACGACCTCGACCTGCGGAACCACGCGGCTGAAATCCGCCTCCCTGAAAACGTTGGCTGCAAGATATGAAATTTTTTATATGCACATCTTAATTCAACGTATGATTTAAAAAACGTGACTGTGAAACCTAATTCAAAGCTTTTTATGTGAACAAAAGACAGCAAAACAAGCATTAAGCGATCATTTTTCAGAAAAAGTGAGAGATAAAACAGGATCACAGTGACTGTCAAAAACACACAAACCATAGCAATTAAACGAAAGTTAAAAATGCATTATATCATTTTGGCCATCGAATTTATTCTCTTCTCACTATGATAGCTATCAGTTAGGTTTATCACCCTAACCTTTTGATATTACAATTCGGTCTAATAAGTTCTAATCCAAATAGACTATGCAACATATCTTCAAATAAAAGAGCAATAAGTCGAAAATAAATTGGAAAGCGATACCAACTTTATTGGGCGAGGGATGTTGGTTTCCAAGTTTGCTCAAATTTCACTTCCTAAACATCAACCTTAAGTGTGAATTCTAAGCCACACGTCAAGTTTCCAGCTTAATACCATAAACAAATATTTTGTGATTCGTAATATTTTGTGTTTCTCATACAATAAAGTCAACAATCACAAAATCTTTCTTGTCCATAAAAAATTTAACAAGGAACAAAATTATTAAAAGCTTACTGTCTTGTTAAGAGATAAACACCATTAATTAAGAGATAAACTCTTTCATGTGGTGTGTATGTACACATACAAGACTAACAACTCATCATGTTTAAAAAATCCCATTTAAAAGCATACTGGCATGCCACCTCGACCTCCTCGGCCTCCCACCTGCGGTGTGCCGTACCCGTAACCATAAGGGTCAGGACCATAACCATAAGCATCGTAGCCATATCCATAGGCACCTGGAGGTGTTCCATAACCATATAATTCCTCATAGCCTGCTGAAATATATCACTTAACTCTGTAACTATTAAAACCACAAATATAGTAACCAGAAAATAATCACAAGAGATCTTTAAAAATATATGCATAAGAGTCATGAAATAAAAAGAATGCTTAAACATTACCATAGGGATCATAACCACTGTAACTAAAATCAGTTGGTCCACCAAAACTACCACGTCCAAAACCTGGTGTACCACGTCCACCTCGTAAGCCACGACCAAAACCAAAATCACCAAATGCACCTCGTACACCAAAACCTCGGCCGCGTCCACGCATCATTTTTTTCTTATCGCTTTGGGGTTTCGCAAGAGAAATATTAATTGCGATACCTTCCAATTCTGTGCCGTTGAGTGCTTCCATCGCCTAAATGAATTTTAAAATGAACTAAGACTAAATAACGATCTCAAAAGTTTAACCTAAAGCTATCAATCGACAAAAAGCAAAAATACCTTGATAGCTGGTTCTCTTTCCATAAAATGAATAAAGGCATAGTCGCGAATTTTTTTTGCTCGATCAACTTCACCATAAGCCGAAAACATCTCTTTAAGTTGCTCCTCAGTAACAGCCTCCTTTAAATTCCGCACATATAATACCTTAACTTTTGCCATCGTTTCTTCATCAGGTTCCTCTTGCTGCTCAGCCCAATCTACTACCAAATCCGAATTCCACGGTCGCAGCTTAAAAAGCATAAAAATATTCACTCATAACCACAGCAGTGAAATTTAAAAAACGCTTTAGAAAAAAGTTCAAAAACCGCTCGTCACTACCAATAGGCGTTTGCTGCCTTAAAATGACACATTTACTATATTAAATTTATTATCCAGATAAAACTATCAAAAATTTAATTCAAAAAATATTACCTTGCCAGCGTGAATCTTGCGTTTTGCGTCTGATGCGGTCTTGTGATCACAGAAATCAAGGAAACAGAAGCCACGATTCTTGCGGCTTTCCCCTGCATCAGGACTTGAATAAATTATGCAGTCTGTCACACCCTCTGAAAAATTTATCGATTCAGATAACAATAAATCACACCATAAAGAGAAATTTCCTAAGAAAAATAAGACAGTGAAGACAGAATTGCTTACCTGCAAAGTACGAAATGAATGAAAAAAGGAGAAACTTACCCGAAGATGTACAAAAGCGGTCTTCAAGAAGGCCAGGATGATCAAAAAGTAATGAATCCAGCTGTATCGCACAGATACTAGGCAAAGGACAAGCACAACACCATCAGCTTCTTCAAAACCAAAAAGTCCTTCCCACGAAAAACACCTTTTGAAAACGTGTGTGAACGAGATTTGGTACCACTTTTTGGGCCAAAATTTACCTGTGTGTTCTTTAAATTCCGCAAGAATTTCCTCTTTTGACTTCGATTTTGGAATGTTCCCAATAAATAGTCGTGTGTTGGCAACGCTCACGTTCACTTTCAGATTTTTTCCGGGCATTATTTCGTAACCATCAAACTAGAAACAGAGATCAGAACAAATGCAGCTGTTTTTTGCCAAATTTCTCTTTTTTTTCATGCTCTAAAAATTCAGCATTATTTTCCAGAAAATGCTCAAAAATTTTATTTCCAAAATCAATTTTTCAAATTTTTATCCCACCCGAAGGTCTTACGTGATCAAGATAGACAGGAACGAGAGAGAGAAAGAAAGAGAAAGAAAAAGAGAGACGAAAGATAATGAACTGCAGCAATGGCGAATGAAACTATATAAAGAAGTACAAAAAATTACTTAAACACAACTGAATACTTTATTCATCCAGCTTTAGAAGACTTTTCATTTCCAGTTTCAAGTCTGTGTACACATCCACACCTTTCTGGGGTAACGGCTATTACAACTTTTTACAACTTGTAAAATGAATAAAACAGTGTCTACTTTCCATTCTAAAGTACTTATTGATAAGTTCTATCATACAAACCTTTAGTTCCCAAAGGAATAGTTCTATTAACAACTACTAAACATCAATTAGAGATATTGGTAAGGGTCATATATGCTTAATTATTAAACTAAATCTTTTAAGAAACTCAACCTCAAGTGCGGGAATAGTAACTTTTAGTTATTAAGCAATGCGCAGTATAACATATTTTCCAAAGCCTCTAAACAAACCGAAGAATGAAGACCATTATACCATAAGTCTACCATAAGTCACGGCTAGCTACGTCACACTTATCAGCTATGATTAATGCATTGTTTCGTAACTACGAGAGACAAAATCATGTATATGCGAACATCCTGCAGATACTCTTGACACGAACAAATGCATTCTTCGAAGTTAACGCATGCAATCAAAATAAACACTCACCTAAGCCAAAAACCGTGACTGCTTATGGTTTTTGGTTTAGATGAGGAGTTTAATATTCTACAATCACCATATAATTAGAAGAATAGATATTACTGAACCTAATCGTATGATAGGCTGTCTGGGGTAGTGAAAGACTGGAAAATCCTTAGTATGCACTTCCACCTGTCAACAAAAAATTCTGTCATCAATACGCAACGAGGTAGTCAAAAGTAATGTCAAGCTTTGCTTCACAAAATTTAAAGATGCTCTGCGCACACATAGCTGGTAAAAACACACTGATAAAGTGAATGAATGAAGAAAATAAAACGTTGGCTGCTGCTGCTAATTTCAAAATATTTAGTTTCTATAATCATTGTGAAAAATGGAAAAAACAATGCATCGTTTTGCACAATGTTTGCCTTTGAAAGAAAAGAGAAAAAAAGAAAAAAAATTAGCGACATTTTGTTTTTATATAAACAAACCTTTTGCACTATTCGTTTCTCAAACAAATTCTAAAATCAAGCGCTGCAGCAGCCAACTGAGAGATCGTAAAAAGCACTATTACCTTCTTAGCAGCCTCATAGGCTGATGTTTTGTCGCAATATGTTAGAAACGCGTAGCCACGATTTCTTCCCGTTAGTGGATCCATCATAAGCCGCAAATCCCAAATTTTTCCCATATCTTCGAAAAGCGTAATCAAAGTATCTTCGTAAACCTCTTTCGGAATTTTGCCAATATAAATCTGGAATATAAATAAGGACGAAATATAATAACATGTGCTTCAATCAAATTAAACAATGAATCTTGATCTTCTACTATAACTTCAAAAATGAAAATTAAAAAATGATCTATTTTAGAACACAGGCCTCGTGTCCAGATCCTTGTGGACCTGCTATTGGTCCATCCCAATCTGGTGGCGGTCCACCGTATTTTCGCTGGCCGATAGTCACTTCCAGATTGTATGCTGTTCGATCTAAAATTTCCTTGATTTTTTCGACCGAAGGTCCATTAACCAATTTTTGTGAAAGAGCAACGTTTGCTCCAAGTTGTCGCACTTTGTCCCGAAAATTGCGCATAACTGACATTAAAAATTGCGCTTTGTTTTGAACGCCCATGAGCTTTGACTCTTTCACCTGAAACAACTTCTTTAAAAAAAATTTTAAAAATTTACTTCCCGGAGTTTCCTCGACAAAAAAATTCGTTCATTTCAAACTGATAAAAAGTTATCATCACTCCCAAATCATTTTTTTTTTCAAGTTAATATATATACATATAATCTTATGTTCTGGTAGTGTTCAACATTTGTTATGTACGTAAAACTTAAGTTCTAAGATAATGAACTTTTTTACACCTCTTTGATGATGAACAATGCGTGTTCAAGCGGAAGAGAGCGGAGCATTTCAATTGCACGATCGTCAAGTTCTTGTGGAGACATATCAGTTGCTTCATATAATTCAATTAGTGCTACAGCCACCTTTGGTTTGACACTCTGTGCTCTCAAGCCCTTGTAAACTTCATTCTCTACAAATTCCGCTTCTTCAATTTCTGCTAGCAAAGCATGAGCGTCTTCAGTTTCATCCTGAAATATGCACATTCACTTTATAACCAATAAACAGTAGAAAGTTAACTAAAAATATAATCTCAACATAAAACTTTTTAATTATCTGCAATATTCCCTAAACTGATGTTGTTTTTAGAAAAAATAGAGTCTGAAAAACAACTTACATCTCCAGATGCCCCAACTATGTTGGCTGTCTCCATTTTAATATCAGAATCCTCCTTTTTTACGTTATCACCATTAGCTGTCGTAGCTTCTTCTTCTTCTTCTTCTTCTTCTTCTTGTTCTTGCTCTAGTTCCTGTTCTTGCCCCTGTTCTTGCACTTGCTCTTCTTGTGTTTCAGGCTCTTCCTCTAAAGTTTCCTAAAAAATGGAATTATAAATAATCGTAGAAGTAAAAAATGTGGATTTAAACTTTTTATAAACAACTTACAATAACTATAAAATATGACCAATCAAAAACTTGTTCGAAAAGTGCATCTATGTAAGTTATAAATCAAATAAAAACTTACATCAATAGATGTTTCCATTTTCACTTCAGTCATGGTATTATCTTCGCCTTTTTCTTCTTCCTGAAAGAATTGTTATCTGCGAAAAAATAAAACGTTTTACAACCGTATCGGAACTTGACGATATCTTATTTATTGTTCTGAAGACGATTGCCAGATGCATTCGTTTCACAAGAAAGTTTGGTAAGCAACGCATCATTAAGCTTTAAAATGAACAAGGTTAATAACACAATTTGCATGCGAAGCAATGAACATTATCGGACACTGATCCATAAATTTTTAAGCATGCTTTTTAAATTGGTACTGAAAATCTCATTCAAAAAAGCTCAAAGACTGACCGAATAGATGCGTTAACTGTTTTGTCACTATTCATTTTTGCAGAGATCCAATTTTCTGCATTCAATTTTAACAACATATGTGAAAATACTGATGCAACAACATTTGACTGATAGTGGTAACAATTTAGAAATCATACAAGCGTAGAATTAAGACGTGCGATCTTGGAACCAAAAAATCTAATGGTATTTTTGAAATAACATATCTCGATTCCTGACCTCATGCGTGAAAACTTACCGTAATATCATGTTCCTCGAAATATATCGGCAACTTAGTATGAGAGGCAAATACAGTAAAAAATGCATTACCTCGGCATGACAAATAAGCAAATAGATATGTTTTAAGCTGATCAAGCAGCATTACCACGTCTTTTTCAAAAAAGAAATCTTATCTATTTTTAAATTGTAAACTATTCCAATTTTCTGCTATCCTTAAACTCATAGGCAAGCATAAAGGATGCATTATGATCAAATAATCAAAAATCACAAAGGATGGTAAAAATGTGGACATTCAATTATAGAAATTACCAGAAATGAGGATAGATCGAAAGTTTGAAGATTAAAACGCTTCAACATTGATAGTTTACTTGGAAAATGAGACTTAGAAGCAAACTTAAAAGTTAAATAAAAGCCAAAAATTCGAACTTGTGCAGTTGTAGTGATAATTCTTTCTTCGATTGCATTTTCTTCTTCTGCTGCGGTTGGCGTCGTTTGTTCACCATCATCTTCTACAGACATTACAGGCGCGGCAATTTGTTGCTGCTTTCGCGGACGACCACGAGTCCCCTTCTTCTTCATCGTCGTAGTAGATGAAAGTTACGGTTTAGAAAGCGACACACACAAAACGAATAACAGTAATAGCTTGCTGATGTAAGAAAAGCCTTTGAAAACGACGGGCTGATGCACCTTTGAAACGAATCTGACAATCCCTGGAATAGTATAAAAGAGACATGCGCGAAGCACATGAATTTATGCCTATTAGATGGCATGCGCGAACACTCACAGAATGAATTGAGTGCAGTTCACGACGCACACAACGTAACGCATATCGCAACAACAAAAAAAAAAAAACATCAATCAATGAAGAACAAGGATACAGCATATTTTTCTAAATTACAAAGTTCGCAGCGAAAATTGAAAATTGCGCGAACTGCCCGATGGAATCTTTTACCTGCAAATATTATCAAAGAAATGTATGAATTACTCAGGAACAACTCCCACCCACAACAACGGAACATCCGCTACTCCCACCCCACAAAACGAAAAAAGCGATGAGTCATTAGAGGTGCGCGACGCGTCTCTCAACTCAGAGCAGTGGAACGAAGAGTAGCGTTGTATCACTGTGTCAGACCTATATGCAAACTTGCATCTCAAACCTACATTCTTTATTAATATCTGAAGTTGTCGTTGAATGAACTGCGCGATGCATTTTCGTACTCGAAATGCACTCTCTTCCTCTACCACTCATTATACTTTAATTAATTTCCTCAAATGATTTGAAAATGATCTGCTTTTGTCCATTATTCCGCGATTTTTTCAATCGTAAGATCTCGGCGGAAATCTCTACCATCAGTACCCCTTTAATGGCACTTCATTATTAGCTCTCTTATGAATTTCAATTACCGCACCATAACATGTTTCATAACAATATTAGCGATTACATTGATTGTAGTATGGGAATTTGAACGCTGGAGCAATTTTCAATGATAAATATATGCAAATAAATCGAGCATATGGTATTATGAATGTGGAAATATGAAGAGAAACGAAGAGGAAGCTTTCTAAAAGAAGAAAGAGCAGAAAATTGGCAAAACACAGAGAAGAGGTCGTTGAGTGACCTCGAGATAGCAAAAATCAATGTAATCTAATCTAACGGTATGCTGAAACAATAGATGATAGAGCTACACTTAGGAAATAATGCTATTTTTTAATGCTATCTTAGAAAAAGAAAAAAAAATGAAATAATGGCAAAGAATTCGACAGAGGTCGTGACCTTAAAAGAAGATAGCTCTCATATGTAGGATAAGTATGCAGTGAGACTGCACGATCAGTATATGCTTTCTTTTAATGCGGTGCTGAAGGTCATCTTTATACCATCTTCATCTCTATTTCATATCAAAGGCTATTCCATATCAAATTAGTATCTGTGTATGATAAAAGGTCACGTGTTTTGCAGTCGTAGCTAATCTTTTCTTTAATTGAATCGTCATTTTAAAAACATGACAATATTGCAATATTGTATTCTGTTTCTATTCTCAACAATATTTGCTTAATCAACAAATTATTTATTGATAACTTACGTGACATTTCATCATTAGAACAATGCCAATTTCACTGATTACTTCTCACGCACTCAGCGAATACTTTCTATCCTTCGAGTTAGTAGTACACGGAGAGATATCGCGGGGAGCTCTCCAGGAAGCTTCCCGCGATATCTCGCTATGTGCTTTTCCATCAAATATAGCACTGATTACGAAAAGTATACGGTCACTTTTCTGTTAGCACATTCGATGTATTCTCTCACTATCCTTCATGTAAAAAGATCCATATTGGCTAAATCTTTCTACTAATATTCACACTGATTAATCTGCTTGCATGACTCATATTGATTAAGATGAATCATGAAAATAGCTTGCTGACCTCTCTTTTAATAATTACTTACCGCATGCCTTTTTTCAGTTCTACATTGGATATCATTATAATTAATGTTTTCATTTTCTCTTTTACATTCATTTCTACAAATTTTTCATTTTTCATTTTTAGCCAAATAACTCTGTATACGTAATCAGTATGCTTACATACTTGGCTAGCATTTAGTGCTCGTTGTAGTGTTCAATACTCATCCCTAGCTTATTTCGAATTGAAATTTTACTTTTCGATTAACTTTGCTTTGCCTTCAGTGTACTTGATATGTTCTGCTCCTCATTCTAAATAAATACTCAGCGATTTATGCTTAACAAATTGTCTGGATTAATTGATGAGGGAGGAGGATTGGGCCAAAAGAATTTCGGTCTCAGAACAATTTTGATTTTTTTTTTTGCTTACGAAAAAAGCAATGTTTTTTTTTTCATTCTTCATTGTTCCCCTTGCAAGCAGTTTTCGTCTGCTTTTTTTTCACTTGAAATATACACTTCAATGCACACTAAGCCAGCCCATAAAGAAGAGCAGTATTGGGAAGTGAAACATTTGGCCAAATCAAAACGAATACCGTAGCGTAGACAGAAGGCCATCCTAATTCCACTATTCCATTTATTAGATGCTCCCTTAATTAGATGCTCACTTAAGGCATCCAAATGTTCAATATCCCCAAGGCACTTGGAATTTGTGAGCCGATGATAGTGAAATGTTTCTTCATCCCATGTTTCCTTCTCCATCCCAAACAACATTATAAGTATAAATTGTCTTTTTTTTATAGGTTACACGCTACTACTTATGTCCCATATTTGCATGCTATCAGCTGATCAATTATAATGGTATAGGTTTTTAAAAGCAAAATCACTAATTAAAAATCCTTGTTTTTAATTAGCAGTTTCCTCATATCAAAAACTTTATCTAAAATTTTTTTCGTAAAAATTATAAATTTTAGAATTATTTTTCAAAAAATATCCTTACTTCTGATCAGTGATTTCTTTATATCAAAAATTTATTTAAAATTTTTACTAAAGTGGAAAATCAATTATTTGTATGATATCTTTTATATATTAAACACGTAAAAAAGCTAACAACTGCTTTCTATCCTGATTTAAATGTGACATTTTCTCGTGATAAGAAAGATCTCAACAAATTCAAGATTTATTATTCTCATAGAAAGGAATCAAAT